>PVKZ01006157.1:0-39491 GCA_004027375.1 Macroglossus sobrinus
TGACAGGGTCACGAGGGGCCTCAGGGATGGGGATCCCAGAGAACCCCTCCACCCCATGAGGACGCAGGGGGCCCCGGCAGCCCCGAGAACCGAGAGAAACGAGCGTCCGTGTCCGAGACCCCGGTCTGTGGCGCTCTGTCACTGCAGCCCTGGCACCCATCACTGGCCTTGGGCGTGAGCCCGGTCTGCACGGCTCCCACCACGGGCAGGGGGCGGGCCCAGGACGCGCTCAGCGAGCGCCCCCGGCTGACCACGTGCACTTCAGTCAGCTGACCTGCAGCGAGGGCCTCGGCCTCCCTGCCCGGGGAGGTGACGCCAGCGTGCTCTGCGCTTCAGCTGACGCGCCAGCAGGACGGTGCCCACGGCCTGAGGTGGCACACGGGGTCGCTGGCTGGGGCAGCCAGGTGCCAACGTCGCTGAGGACCCTTGGCTGTGACCGAGGCGTCGGAGCCGGGCACAGCCTCTCCATGCACCATCTCCCCGAGCACGACACTCAGCCAGGGAGGGTGGGCCGGGCAGCGGGGGGTCCAGCCAGGTCACCGCCAGGCATCCCATGAGGGGTCAAGCGCCCGCCCCGCACCCTCCCGCTGAGCCCGACTGCCCTCAGGTGACATGTGCTCATCCACCGGACACCGCGGTGGGGGCACCCGTGACCTTCAGGAGCTGGGGTTGAGCACGTGCACCTAGTAGGTGCTAATGACACGAGCTCCCATCACCGAGAACTCCCGCTGGCCAGTGGGCGTGGGGCTGGCACTGGAGCAGGGGCGGGGACGGCGGTGACAGAGGGGACCACGCTGTCACACCCACACGAGGACCCAGAGCACGGGGTCCCTGGTGTGCGGGTTCCTGCCCTGCGTGTCAGCTGCCCGGCAGCTTGGGTCTGGTCCCCAGGCCACCGTCGTCGACGGCTCGAGGCCGCGAGGACCCGGACTTACCAGGACCATGTGGCCGGTGGAGATGTCCATGCTGGGCGGAGCCGGCTCCTCGGACCAGGACGAGGTGCTGCCCCGTGCGGGGGGGCTGGGCATGGGCCCGTCACTGAGCTGCGAGGACACGCTGCTGACACGGGACGCCCGCGGGGCCTCCGGGCGCTCAGACGAGCGCGTGGCCATGCGCTGTCGGCACAGCTCCTGCAGGCAGGGACAGCGGGGTCAGTGCTGGGCCCCCCCCGGCCTGCGAGCCACGGTGCGCCCTGTGGCCACACACGTGTGCGGTGTGGGTCCACACGCCATTGACACACCATACACACGCACACCACACACAGACACACACGCCAGACACATGTAGCGCACGCAGTCACACACACACAGTCGCACACGTGGAGTCAGGAACGGGGCCCTGACTGCGGGGCGGCCTGACCAGCGCAGCCCTCGGTCAGCCTCGTGCAGCCGTGGACCCTCCGTGTCCGCGTTAGCGCACGGGCCATGGGGAGGCGGGCGTGCCCCATCGAGGACTGAAATGCAGACACGGCTGCCAGTGCCACGGCCGAAGATGGCGGGCGTGGCACAGCCCCGGAGGGACTCAGCGAGCGCCCGAGCGCCTCCCAGGCCTGGGGTGCCCCTCCCGACGTAGACGCGCGGTCCCCGCCACACCCCAGTTCCCGAGTCGCTCCCATCGGGAGCCCCGGCAGACCGTCTGCTCCCCTGGGCCCAGCACCAGGTTCGCACGTCGGTGTGTGTGAACCAGGAGACTCTCTCCAGACCCCGCGGGGGCTGCTGGCTTCTGGACGCCGCCCGGGGACCCTGACCGCCCGGGGCGGGTCCCGGCTCTGCCGCCCACCGTCCCGCGGCTTTGGGCAGCTGCCTGAATCTCTGTGTCTCTGCACCTCGTGTGTGACGTGGGGACGATGGAGAGCAGCGACGCGGAGTGGCCGGGGCGGGGTGCGAACGTGTGGGCACATCCGCTTGTCCCGGGCCAGACCGCGGCCGCGCCCAGCCTCCCCGTCGGCGGACAGGCGCGGAGAAGGCTGCGCGGCCAGCGCAGGGAGCCGGACCCGGGCCGCGCCCCACTCCGAGGACGCCACGGCTGGAGGGCCCAGGCCTGCAGCCCGGGCCAGGTGCCACGCCGAAGCCACGTGAGGACTGACCACGCCCTCGGGAGGGGACCCGGTGCCCGGCAGAGCCCCGGGGCTTCTGGGAAGAAAACGGCCGCAGGTTCACCGTCCCCTCGACGTGAACGCTCGGTCCCAGAATGACCTGAATAGGAAAAGGACCCGAGCGGTGCCCTACTCGTCGGAGAGGCCAGCATGGGGCCTGCACCGGCCCGCACAGCCCCTCCGAGGACGCGTGAAACCGGGCCCCGTGCGGAGCCCGCGGGCACAGGGACGCGCGCCCCGCCCCCCGCCGCCGGACCCGGGGTGAGGCCCAGAGAGCCTCGCATTCCAGAGTGAGGCCTTCAGGCCCGGGGAGCCGGCCGGGGGAGCAGAGGTGACGCGGCAGCCCATGGTGCCGCTGTCCCGCCGAGCCCCCTGCCTCTCTGCTCCCGCCGAGCCCGGCCCCGGGCACCTCACGCTGCAGAACGAGCTGAATGGGGTTCCGGGGGCAGAAATCCATCCACACGCATAATAATGCAAATGTCTCGTTTCTCAAGCGGCCTCTGATGGGGGAAAATTGCAGAGTGGGAATCACTGGGAGAGAAAAGACCTGTCACTCCCAAATTCTGCCAAAAGAAAGGCCGAGACTACAAAGGCCTAAGAAAAACCTCTCTGCACCTTGGAAGGGACAATCGGAACAAAGCAGCGCCTGCCTGCGTGTGTACACAAAGGGCGCGGGCGGAGGGTTATCTGGGGACTGTAATTAGCGGTGGCGGGCAAAGCCGCGCGCCGGGCACGAAGCCACCAAGGAGGAGAACGGGGTTCATTAGGGCGTGCGGGGAGGGCTGGGGCCAATTACTGTCCTGGCGGGAGAAAACACAAGGAGACGCCGTGAAAGGGACCGGCCCCCCCGGGGGGGACCGGTCCCTAGCTCAGAGGCCACCGCGGAACCTGGCAAGCGGAGCAGCAGCACGGGCCCAGGACCCCGGCCACCGCGGAGGGCGTGACGCGCGCTCAGCGCCCTGCGGCCAGGGAGGGCGCTGTCGCCAGCCGCGCCTGGAGAGGGAGACAGGAGCGCAGAGGGGACGCCGGGAAGCCACAGGCCCAGGTGCGGGTGGGGGGGTGGGGGGGGCGGTGGCTCCCCGTGTCCTCATCCTGCCTTCGCGTTTCCTAACTGAGCACGCGTGCCCTTTGCGGCAAGAACCACCAACACACGCTACGTGTGGAGTGAGTGAGAACCTACAGCGAGCGCGGCTGGAACCGAGGGAAGTGCCCGGGGCGCGCGTGTGGGGCGGGCTCGCGGGAAGGCTCCCGGCGTGGGAAGGCAGGCGCCGCGGCCCCACTGCGTGCTCTCCCGTCCGGAGAAGCAGGGCGGCCTTCCACAAGCCGCCGCTCCGGCCCCCGCGGGGACAAACCTCCGCTGTGCCCTGCCGGGACCCGGCCTGTGTGCGTCTGTCAGAGAGAGGGGACGGGGGCGCCCCGGGTGGGGAACGGGGATCCCCCCCCCAGGACAAGGCCCCCATCGGGCCCACCCACAGCCCACTCGCTGTCACTGTCCTGTCACACGCGGCCGCCAGTCCTGGGCACTGGGTCACCACCCCGTCAGGCTTTTTGTGACACTGGATGACACTCTCATTTGACCAAGGGACGCTGGGCGCACGCACATGCACGTGCTCACGCGCACACATGCACACAGGGCGCATACACACGTGTGCGCACGCCCCCAGGGAGAGACGTTTCCCCGCAGTGACCCCTAAGCCACTCCGGCTTCTGCGGGGCGGCCGCTCACTCCGACCTTTCCCCGGAGACCCGCTGTCCCCGTCCCCTCCCCACACCCTAAGTGTGGCCTGGCCGCCACCCGCGCCCTCCGTGCAGCTGCGCGAGGCTGACCGCCGAGCTCTGTGACGTCCGTGAGCGACCCGAACAGCTCCGTGATAAGCACTGTTCACCAGCCACACTGAGTAATGTCCCCGTTTTGCAAGACATTGTCTCATTTTAACTAAGAGAAGTGGAAGTAATTCCCCTGCACTCTCCTCGGCCGGGGACGGCTTTCCGGTCCGAGGTCGGATGGGGGGTGTGGTTCTCGGGCCTCCTCCGACAAGGTGGCAGCCGTCCCCTGCACCCGGCCGTCCCCTGCACCCGGCAGCCCCTGGCCGGTGCTCCCAAGTGCGTCATCCACGAGTGTTAAAGGGCACAGTTTGCAGGGGGCACGCCGTGAAGGGAGCACCGCTCAGCCCAGCTCCGTCCCCAACGCGAGGGCCGGGGGGTGGGGGTGCCCGGTGGGGGCGGGGGCGGGGGTGCCCCGGAGGCCGCCTCCCTGAGAGACCACAGCGCGCTCGCTGCCTTCGTGCACGCCGCTCCCCACAACGTCCGCTCGGAATCGGGGGAGAGTTGTAAAAACGAGAGTGGGAAGGAAGTGCGTGAATTCACGGAGCATCCTCTGTCCCCACGTGGGTCTCCGTGACAACCGTAAGGCTTCCGCAGGAGGCTGGACTCTCAGACGGGCAATCCTGCAAACACCCCCGACGCCCGGGGGGTCGGTCGTGGCTCCAAGCCCCTCCTCCAGCCAGGTGCTGGTGTGAGATAAACCAGGAACCCCAAACTTCACGGGGTCCTACGGCTGAGGACTCACCCCGAATTTAAGCCTCAGGAGTTCCCACAGTCAGTGGTGCCTTCGAAGTGCAGGGACCCAGCTCGGGGGGACCCCCGGGCTCCCCGCACCCTCGGGCTCCGTGTTCCCACAGCCCGGAGCCGAGCGGGTCGGAGACCATCACGGCGACCTTGAGAGGACAGAGGACAAGCGGCCGTTTCCCGCGAGTCACCGTCCTCCTCGTCCTGATTTTCTTCTTGCTCGAAGGACAATGACTCGTCATCAGTTGCCTTCGCCGTCGCCGTCACTGCTGTCGCCGTCGTGCCGTGGGCACTGCTCGCTCGGCCGGGGAGGGGTCACGGGCGGCGGCGTTGAGAGGTCGCGGGCCCACGCGGCCCGCTCCGCCCCGCCCGTGGCTCAGTTCCGCGTATTGATGAGTCTGTATCGAGCACCTGCGGGTCCCTGCTGGGCGCTGCACGTGGCACCATCTGGCGTTGTGGGGGACCGAGGCGCCCCCCGCCTTCGCAGGAGGACGGGGCGGGCAGGGCAAGGCCGAGCCCGGGGCCCAGGGCCGTCTCGCCCCGCGTGGATGGAACGCTAGCTCCGGACGGACGACCGGGGACGCAGACGTCCCCGGGTTCGGGGGTGCGACGAGCCACACGCGCAGGGCCTGGCGCTGGGGGTGGCGGGGGGCCCCGGCTGGCGGGAAGGTCCTGGGGGCCGCGGGTCTGTGCGGCTGGCAGATGGGACCGTCCGGGGCGACAAAGCGGAGTGGGAGGGCTCTCGGGGCGAGGGCGCAGGCTGCACAAAGGTTCAGAGACAGCAAAGCACAAGGGACACTCGGGGCTGCGGGGGCCCCAGCCAGGAACACAAAAGGTATTCAGGGCTCTCCACTCCGCAGCCACCACCTAATTAAGCCAAAGGGCAGGGCCGCAGGGGGGGCCGGGGGCCGGGTGGGGGCGGGGCGGCCGGAGCAGCTGCCTCTGCGTCTCATTCGGGGACCAATTACTCCATGAAAAGCGGCTGAGTGGCGGCCGCACGGTGCCGACGCGGAGGGCCCCCCGACAGGCCCCGAGCCGCCAGCTGCCCGTGCCACCGCAGCTCGCCCAGCTGCGCGGAGCGGGGCTCTGGGCGCCCCGGCCCGCAGCAGTTCCTGCAGCTCTGTCATCCGCCGCCACCGAGAAGGGCGGGCGCTGAGCTCGGAGAGGAAGCCACCGCGTCCACGGCCCCCGGCTGAGACCACCAAGGGGCTCGTGCAGCGTTTCGGGGGGTGGGTGTGCAAGGTGAGCTGTGGGGCAGAGGGTCCGAGGGCCACCGGGCACTCGGGACTGTCCCAGGGACAAGTGCCACTGACGGCTGGCAGAGAGTTCCACACTTGCAGATCTGAGCTGTGCCTGAGGGCCGGCTCTGGAAGCGGGGGGCTGCTGGGGCAGGGGGGGCCCGGCCATCGGGGAGCGGGGTCCGAGGTCAGAAAAGTGACAGCTCGAAGGCAGCCGAGGAGGGAGTCGGGCCTTCCTGGTCCCTCACGGTCCGGGCCCTGATCGCCCGGGGTTCTCGTTCTCCCGGGACGGGGCCGGGGTGAGGGGGGGGGAGCCGGGGGCGGGGAGGGCGCTGCCAGACGAGACGTCAGCCCGCTTTGCTCGTGACGCCCCTGCCAGACGCCGGTGCCGGCCGCAGACAAACCCGCGTCACTTCCGCCCCCTCGCGAGCCCCGGCTTCCCGGGCCGTGTGCACTCCGCGGGCTGACGGCGCGAGCAGCCCACGGAACCCATCGCTGCTGGTGGTTCTTCTGAAACCTCGCCGTCTTTCCAGAAAAATGAAAATACTACTACTCACCTACAGAACAAGTCTAATTTAAAAAAAATAACGAGAGGATTGAAGTGTAGCCACGCGTGACGCTAACATCCGGTGCGTGCTAATAACCCCACAGTTCACGGCACAAACTCGGCGGATGCGTGGTCAAACCTCATAGTCCACGTCTGCACCTGGCTTCGTGCCCGCGGCCCCCAGACGCCACGCGGGACACCTGGCCTTCCTCCCGGCACCTCGCCTGTGACTCTTTTTTTTTTCCTGCACTGTGCACAGACACGCACGTGTGCACAGACACGCACACACGCCTCAGTTTGCCGTTGCATCATTCGTCGCATTCAGAAATCTAGAGGGAAGGCTCTTCCACAGCTGCCACCGTCCCAACGGGTCACGTCTCTGAATTCTTCGTGTTCGCCGATAGGGAAGCGGCCCACCCAGCCCCCCGCCTCGTTCCCAGCGGTGCTGGGCCCCAGTGGGCCCCGCATTTTAGCAGCCATGTTGAAGGACGCCTAATTAAGGGGGAGGAGGAAAGGCTATTGTGTAGCTTTTCTAATGTAACAAAAAGTGGCGACTGTTGCAGTTTTGAACAAACGGGTGAGCGCACAGCCCTAGCCCGGCAGGGGCAGAGCAGGTGGGTAAGGAAAGCCCTGCCTGTCCCCGTTTCCTGCACGCCGGCCACTCTCTCCCATCTGGGCCCACCTCTCCCAGGCTCCTCTCCCGCCTTGGGGACCCGAGCCTCAGCTCCATCAGCGTCCTGTGTCCACCCCGGGGACCACATCAGCGACCTGTGTCCACCCCGGGGACCACATCAGCGACCTGTGTCCACCCCGGGGACCACATCAGCGACCTGTGTCCACCCCGGGGACCACGTGCTTCAGGCTCCCGGCTTCGCCCGGTCTTGTCCCCACGTCCCTGCCCGATGCTCTCACTCCGAGCCCTCTGCTCACCTCTTCTGGGAAGCCCTCCCTGACCACCCCCGGCTCCTGGGGGCGACGGGGCTGCCTGTGACAGAGCGAGTGTTTACACACTTGACGCAGTGTAAACTCGAAAGGGACACAAAGTTCTTTGCTGTCCCCAGTTTACAAACGAGATTTTATCTTTAGAAGAAATAAGCTCTGTAGAAAGAGATTCAAGTTCAGCCACCGGGCCTTCCCAAGGCTCTCTCTCCAGGGACCCACAGGGACAGGGCGGGCTGGGTCCTTAGCCACCGGCCCTGGAGCCCTGGGGGCGGGGAGACGAGAGCCAGCAGGGGGGCGAGGCCAGCCGCTCCGGACCCAAGCCTGTGTCCTGGGCCTGTCGCATCGGGTGCCCTCCCTCCGCGTCCTGCTGCCCGCCTCAGCCCCGCACGCCGAGCGCTGCCGCGGCCCGTCTCACGCGCCTGCACCCTCGGGCCTCGCGCCCACTGCGCCGGCCCCGCCTCCGTCCCTAGAAGTCCCGGCCGAGCCCTCCGCGCGACGCGGCCACACCCCCCCAGGGCAGGGGGCCCTCCCGCGATGTCGGCACCCTACTACCCGTCACAGCAGGGCACACCTGCGGGGACCTTACTGACCCCTGGAGATGGGAGATGGCCCACGTGTCCCCAGGGCGCGCCCCACGCCTGAGCGGGCGTGGACCACGTGGCCCCCCACCCGGCCTCATGGAGACCAGCGTGCGGCCCGTGCGGAGTGAGTGCACTCGGGACCCGGGAAGGAGAGCAGCTGGGACCCCGCGATTCCGGGGACCCCAGTGCCCACCAGCAACCCCGAGCACGGCGGCCACCCACGACCCTCACCCAGAACGCAGGGGACCTTGTCTGAGCCCCAGTGGCCCTGAGGGCAGCATGCAGATCTCCCTTCCATTTCGTGGGTAGGAAAGTGGGGCGCAGCGGCCGCTGGGCCGAGAGTGGGAGGTCTCCGGAGCCTCCACGCTGGGGCAGGCGGCAGCCCTGAGAAGGGACAGTGAGCAGGAGCGACAGGAACTGGGCAGGGCACGAGGGTGAGAGGTGGACGCCCGGCTCCACCGCGTCCCCCTCCAGCAGCACCGAGAAGCACCCCCACACCCCGGGAAGGACGCACTTGTCCTGGGCACAGCTCTCAGGCTTGGAGGGACCTGCCTGTGCCCACAGTGGGTCCTGGGCACACTGTCCCTGCAGCCACAGCCCCGCGTGTCCTGCCCAGTGCCAGGCCCGCGGATGTCCACGCTTGTCACGGCCCAGCCACTGCCTCCCGGGTCTGTTCCATCTGTCACCATGGAGACGTGGACGCCTGGTGACCTCATCTCCTG
The DNA here is from genome assembly GCA_004027375.1 of Macroglossus sobrinus. Lineage (NCBI taxonomy): Eukaryota > Metazoa > Chordata > Mammalia > Chiroptera > Pteropodidae > Macroglossus > Macroglossus sobrinus. The sequence goes on from PVKZ01006157.1 coordinate 8,694, forward strand.
CCCATCACAGGTCCACCTCGGTGTGTGCACATGGCCTCCCCAGCCGCCGCCAGCGTGTGCCCTGCACCCCGCAGCGTCACGCCAGTGACCCTGTGACCCCAGGGCATTGGCCGTGCTCAGCCTCATTCCACAAGGTTTTAAGGCCAACTCCATGCACAGGAAGCTGTAATCGGAGCTGACAGCCATGCTGACCCTGCCTGAGTCCCCACCATGCCACACCCCACAAGGCAAAGCCACACCCCACGACGGAGAAGCCACACCCCACAACAGTGAAGGTGGAGACGGGCAGAAGCTTGGGACACGGGAAAGGGGTTGACCTGGCCAGTGACCTCACCCTGCGCCTCGGTATCTGAGTGGGGTGGATGGCCCTCCTTCAGGCCGGCCACCGTGGGCCGAGGGACTGGGGCTTACCTGATGCTCACTGTCCCCAGGCGTGAAACGGATGCCAACACCACCCCTCTCACCTGGCACGGTCACAGGAGCGAATAAGATGGCCAGAGTCACCTTCCAAAGCACCTGCATAGGCTTTGCCAGGTGGGCACTGGTGACCAGTGACGCAGAGGAGCTGACGGGAAGGACCCTAAGAGCCCTCCCCCGTGTGTGGGCCGTGGCTTCCGGAAGGAGGAGGCAGACTCTGACTCCGCGTGGCAGGGGCAAGGCGGGTGGGACCGCTTCGCACACTGGAGTAGAGCAGAGGCCCTGCCCTCCTCAGCCGCCCCTGCCACCCACACTGGGACCCGTGAGGGGACAGCGTTTTTCCGCTGGAGCCTGAGCTGCCTGCCCCCGTCGCTGTGACAGAACAAGATGAGACGACCTGGGAAAGCCACAGAGGCCAAGCTGACGCCCCCCAGTCCCCCGCTTTCCTCCCGCGAGAAGCGACTTCCCATCGTCCCCAAGAACCAGTCGTAGGTAAGATCCAGGTCTGCCGAGGACGGAAGGGAGACGTAGTGACAGTCATGAGGAGCGGCTGACTCTGGGCCCCCGATCTCAGCTGAGAGGCCCCAACCCGCTGTTCTCCAGATGCTCGGAGTGGCTTGTCATTCTTAATTAAGTCCCATCTAATTATTAGGGCCTCGGCAGGGGCAGCGGCTTCTGTCCTGGGCCGGGCGACGCTTGGGCTGGTGCGCACACTTCTCGGTGGCGGCGGGCAGACTCCCGCCTCCCCCGGAGAGCTATGTGCACGCCTCGTGGGCTATTTCTGAGGAAGCGAGGACACCGGCAGCGGCCTTGCCCGCGCCGCTTTGGGAAAGGACATGTTTGAAAATTGAAGACGGACGAGGAAGACGCGCCCCGGGCTCCGGCCTCCCGGGAAAGCAGGCGGCCCCGAGCCCGGGCACCTGAAGAGTCGGCAGAGCAGCAGGCGAGGCCGCCGCCCTCGTGCGGACCCCTGGGGGCTGGTCACGCCCACCCGCCGGGCCCTGGGACGCGGGGACACTCAGGCCGTCACATGGCCACCTGGAGGAGCTTGGCGCGGGGCGCCCGCGGCCCCCTCCCAGCAGTCTCACGTGTGACGTCCAGGCGCGCCCGTGGGTCGCGGAGCCCGGCGACACCGCGGCAGACCCAGGCGCTCGCCAGCCCGGACCCGCGTCGGAAGCGTCCGGAGGATTCCGCCCCAGACACCGCGAGCCGCGACTCAGTGGCCGCTTCGCGCCTCCAGGGGCGCCTTCCGCTTCCTGGACGTCCGCTTGCGGGGCCCCGCCAGGCCACCCGGGAACCCGCCACCAGCCATCGGGACAGGCTGCTCCGCCCGTCGCCTCAGAACGGGGGACCGGCCGCTGGGAGCGCCCCACGACCGTCTCTCCAGCGCGCGGCCCCACCCCGCCCTCATCTCAGAGCCCCGCGTGTGGCGTGCGTCGTGTGACGGGGCCGCGCACGTGTGACGGGGCCGCGCACGTGTGGCGTGCGTCGTGTGACGGGGCCGCGCACTGAGTGACGGGGCTGCGCGCGTGTGACGGGGCCGCGCGCCGTGTGACGGGAACGTGCGCCGTGTGACGGGGCCGCGCACGTGTGACGTGCGCCGTATGACGGGGCTGCGCGCGTGTGACGGGGCCGCGCACGTGTGACGTGCGCCGTGTGACGGGGCCGCGCACTGAGTGACGGGGCCGCGCACGTGTGACGGGGCCGCGCACGTGTGACGTGCGCCGTATGACGGGGTTGTGCGCGTGTGACGGGACGTGCGCCGTGTGATGGGGCTGCGCGCGTGTGACGGGACGTGCGCCGTATGACGGGGCCGCGCACGTGTGACGTGCGCTGTGTGACGGGGCCGCGCACGTGTGACGGGGCCGCGCACGTGTGACGTGCGCCGTATGACGGGGTTGTACGCGTGTGACGGGACGTGTGCCGTGTGACGGGGCTGCGCGCGTGTGACGGGATGCGCGCGTGTGACATGTGCCGTGTGATGGGGCTGCGCGCCGTGTGACGGGGTCGCGCGGGTGTGACATGTGCCATGTGACGTGCACTGTGTGACGAGGTCGCGCGGGTGTGACGTGCACCGTGTGACATGCGCCGTGTGACGGGGCCGCGCGTCGCGGGCAGCTCGGCTCACCCTCCCGGGAGGCGAGACGTCCGGGCTCACGGGCGCGTCCCCCGCAGTCACACAGCCGTTCCCCTCTCTCGCTCCTTGCTAAGGGGCTGCGACAGCTGCCCCGTCACCCGGACGTGCGCCTCCGTCTGGAGCTGGTTCCAAAGCCTCCGGGCAACAAGGGGACCCGCCGGCTGCTGTGAACTAAACCATCGCAATCCCGCGGGGGCCGGGCCCTCGCGTGCAGGGGACAGTGGGCCGCAGGGCCGGAAACTGGCCGCTGGGAGGTGAGCAAAGCCTCGAAGACACGGGCACAACATTCAGGGGGGCCCAGGAAAGAGAGGCCCCCCAACCCCTGCCTCTGACCTCTGCGGGTTCTCCCCGCCAGCTGCCACGGACACGGGACAGCTTGGTGAACGCCGCAGGGCGTGACCGGCGCACCAGTACCGGCATCCTTTAGCGAATGCACACGCGTGTGAATGCACACGCACACGCACGCACACACACGGCTGACCCTGAGCAACTCGGTTGGAGCTGCGCGCGTCCTCTCACAGGCAGATTTTTCCCATAAGCACCGTGAATGTATTTTGTCTTCCTCGTGATTTTCTTACTGACGCTTTCTCTTCTCTCGCCGGCTGTGCTGTGAGAACACAGCGCTCACACTTGTAACACACAAAACGGGTGTTCGCCGACCGTTCGTGCTACAGGCAAGACTTCCAGTAGCTAGGTTTTGGGGAGTCCAAAGGTGTAGATGGATTTTCGTTGACACGGGGGTGCAATTCCTTGCTGTCCAGGGGTCCACTGCACGTGTTATGTATACACAGATGCACACACACATCTATATTTATAAATGATATGCCAACATGGAGGAAGAAAGAGTGAAAGCAAAGAAATTGGCTTTTTAGATAATAAAGTGTACATTTAATCCAAATGCATTGTTTTTTATATTTAGAAGGAATATATAACTTTTACTAAAATAATGGGGGAAATTTGGTGAAAGGAGTTTATTAAAAATGACTTAAAGTGGATTTCAATTATTCTAAAAGTTAATATACCCAATTCTTTCAACTTTAGGCAAATTGAACTTCGATAGATCGCCCAGTGCCATCTCTGGCGTCTTGCTAAGTGTCAGCGTGAGTCTGTCCAGAGCCTTGCTTTCCCAGCAGGTACAAACTAAGAAAGCTTTAACATGCGGGCTGTCCCTGAAATAGTTCTACTTTGAGGAAGAAAAAAAGTGTTTTCACAGATTTGCACTAGAATCTAGTGTAAAATGCAGCTGACCCCGGACACGGCAGGGAAGTCCCACCTCTCCCAGCACCGCGGAAAATCCACATATAACTCTGCTCCTCCAAAACGTAACAGTCAGCCCTGGGGATCCACAGGGGATGGGCTCCTGGCCCCGCGAACGCGGGAGTCCACTCACACTCCACGCGGGCGCCCCCACCCCTCGCGCAGTCGCTGGAGAAGGGCTCCCACCGCCGCCCCGTGCAGGTGGCCCGCACAGCTCACGGCCGTCGTCGGGGACCGGCCCGCTGCTCGCGGCTCTGACCCAGGATTGAGGAAGGCACACTGGCCACCCCGGAACCCAGCCCAGGGCCGCGACCAGCGGGACCGCGGGACCTCGGGGGTGGGCGTGACGAGCGAGCACGCGGACCCCGCCGCACAGAGGGTAGAGGGTCGGCGACGGGAGGGTCTCCCCCGGAGTACAGCGCCTCGCAGCCGCCGCGCTGCTTCACGGGGACACGTGCGCCCACCTTGCAGCTCTGGGAAGAAGGGACATGCACCTTGAGGCCCCCATTGCCCCGGCCGGAGTCCGCCCCGCGCTGCCCTCGTCTCCTCGCCCCTCCCCCAGGCTGCCCGCGCCCTCCCGCACGCAGCTCGCATGGCAACGCCGCACCCGGGTAGGCGGACCCCTTATCTCGCGTGGACCCCTCATCCCTGGCTCCGCCGCCACCCTCACGCGCAGCGACCTTCGCTCTTCCAGAATCGCCGCTCCGTGGGCCGAGTGTCCCCCGATGTCCCCGGAAGCCGGCAGGGCGCCCACCGCGGGCTCCTTCCTCCTGCGACGTGTGAAGCAACTCTCCGGAGATTCTTAGACGTGCAGGGGTGTCAGTGGCAGCGCCGGGCACGCGGGGCGATCAACAGCTGCTTCGTTTCCGAAAGCAGACGCCGAGTTTGCGGTCACGCGGGTTCCAGCCGCCTGGGTCGCTCAGACGCCGACGCTCCGCGGGAAGCCGGCAGCCCCGGGATTGCATCTCCGGTGGCAAACTCGGGGAACCGCCGCCTTTCGTCTCGGGCACGTGAGAATGGCATCCACGGGGCCTGGGGGGGCCGCTGAAGTTTGGGGTGCCAAGAGCTGTCCGTGGATCTTCCTCTGTGCAGTGGGGCGCTGGCACCTTCCCGCATTGCCCGAGGGTCACTGTACATTTTTGTGAGTCCTTCATACCTTTCTCGGCTACATCTAGAGCTAAAAGGCCTGCAGTCCCCACGCGCGTCCGCTGACCCCGCTCCGCGAAGGACAAAGCCAGGCGGAGGGCAGGATGGCTCAGCACCGGCCTTTCTCTCCAGGGGGTGGGCCACTTGGGCCTCCTGTTTAACTGAAGTGTCTCCCTTAAGGGTATTTTTGCGGTGATTTCAAAACCAAGCCCACCAGAAGTCTTTACAGTAATTTCCTTTCTGAAATTTCCTAGATCGTATTTTTAAAGGAAAAGGTTTTTTTTCTGCTTTTTTTTTTCCTTCCATTTTTATTAATCTGGATTGAGGAAGAGCACAGAGCCCATTTATTGTCTGGATTACGGGTTCTGATGAAACAAACCGGAGCTCATTATAAAATCAATATCAAGTTCACCACTGAGCCCCAGGGACGGACAGCAGAAAGGTCACTCCAAGAAATTCAAGCAGTCCTCCTGCTGGAAGCGCATGATTTTAATTACAGATACTATTAATTAGAGCTGTCGCTGGGAAGACTTTTTTTTTCCTGTTAATTATCACAAACTCGGGTCTGAGTATGCGTTTTCAAACTGCATTTTTGTCAAAATGAGTCATCTTCAGAGCCCAACCTTTCCGTTCTATCAATATTTTATGTTCGAAATTCAAAGTGTATCAGAGGGCGCTTTCCAAGGCCTGCCCGTGTGTGATCTGCCTCTCGCTCGCGGAAGAGACCGGGTGTGATGATTTATTTATGGCCCGGCACAGATGTGGCCCCCAGGACCCCGCGTCCTCGGCTGACGGTCCCACTCCATGGAATTTCTGGGCGAATTCTCACTAGTTTCAGTGACATTTCTTCCCGGGCTGCCGCTTCAAACGCGACTTCGCGTCGCTTTGAGGGGGAGCTGCACGCGGGCACTGAAATGCCACCTCGCACACGTTTGAAGCTGCCATTTCTTTGTGAGAAAAAGATCGCGCTGACCAGGCTGTGACCTCCCCGAGGACACTGGAGCTCTTCCGCATTCAAAGACAGGACCGAGGCTTTTGAAATGGGGAACAAAGCTGCGCCCTGGTCCCCTTGAAGCCCAGGGACTTCTTAAACTCCTCCGTGCCCCTCGCGTGGGGCAGGGCAGGGCAGCTGGGGCGGAGGGCGCCCCGCGGGACAGCGGGGGGGCATCTGAGAACGCCCCGCCCCCTCGTAACTCTGGCGATGGAAGAGAAACAGCGGACTTACACTCGACTGGAAGGCGTGACGTAGTAGGTACCAGACGGTCCAGAGTCACGTGACTAGAGACAGCAGCGTCTCATCCAATGGGGGAAAACCTTTCACACATACATCCTGATCAAGCTTGTAAATGAAGCAAAATGAGGAGGTAAGCCATCTTACTTCCCCCAGTGCGAACATGCGCTTGGAGCCAAGTGATATTTTCTGTTAAGAGACACCGGGTGCCCTGGCTGGCCTGGGCCTGGGCCTGGGGGGCTGTTCAATCGGAAGCCGGCTTCCCTGCTACAGAGCTGCAGTGTCCATGTCCCATTTGGCCTTACCCTGCCTCTTCCTATTCCCATCGGTGTCTGTCAAATTTCTGTACCACCGGCACACAGCTGCCGCCACTGTTCCCATGGAGACGTCTTCATCTCACTTCCCACTCTCAGCATCCGATTCCACTTTACCCGGATAAAAGCAGAGGGCAGCAGCGGATCGGGTCACCGCGTCTGGTCTCCTGAGACCCCCGAGGAAGCCGGTGGCCTCAGGGACATCTTCAAACACCTACACAACCAATACGTCTCGCAACTCTGGCTTTTTCCATTAGTAGTTGCCACAATCAGAAAGATGACAGATGACGCATAATTCATGCATCGTACTTGTTCTGTGGGCCTAAGGAACAACCCACTTTCACAGCGGACACGAGACTCTCCGAGCGCAGCGGATTAACGCAGGGCCGCGCAACCGAGGTCGACGGTATTCGCACGCATGCTAACGAGAGGTGTCAAGTCGCCACCATAAAGTGACCCGAACTGGGAATCAATGAACGAGCGCTGGGAGAGAGGGGGCAGGGCCAGCGAGCCGGGCACGCAGAACAGCACGCGAGGGAGGAGTTGCGCTTTACCTGGTAGGCGGCGGTGGCATCTGGCCCGGGGTCCCCGAGTCGGGACAGCTTCTCCTTCAGCCGGTAGCGGGAGCTGTGTCGCAGGCAGTAGATGACGCCGGAGGCCAGGAGGACGCCCACGATGGCGGCGATGGAGACCAGGGTGAGCACGGCGAACTTCGTGGAGTCCTCCTGTGCCGCCTGGTGAGGCAGAAGCTTCAGTTTGCTTTTCTGCGGAACAGGAGAGACGAGCCTGTGAGGACCCAGCGAATCGCGAGTCCCGCGACTACCTCTTTGAGACGCGGTGAAAAGGCCCCGCTGGACAGCGCAGGGCACCCCGGCCCTGGCACTGAAACCACCGCCTCCTGGAACTGCCCCTTCAAGCCAAGAACTCACTGCGAAACAGCGCGCGGAGGTCCCGGTGTGCTCCAGACAGAGTTCGGGGCTCACTAATTCTTTCCCCCCTTCATGGCGGCCATTTCCCAAACTTAACAGTGACGCAGTACTTGGCAGCTGGTGTCAGGAAAAGGACGCGACCGTCCCTTCCTTTAAACAGGTAGCAGGAAACGAGAGCGGTTTATCCAGAGCGGGCATCGCAGACGGGGGCGCATGGAGGGTCGGGGTGGGGTGCCCGAGCCGCCTCAGGAAGTCTTCAGGGCCTGGCCTTAGGGACACTGGGGTGGCGCTGCGGGGGTCCGGGTCCTGGCACCCCCAAGGCGCCCTCCCTGGGGCCACCCTGCAGCCTCTGAGCGTCGGGGACGCAGCTCCTCCGGGACCGCAGGACACTGGGGACACGGCGGCCCATCGCCATCACCCTCATCGTCGCAGGGGGGCCCTTTCCGTGCGTGTCACTGGTCCTAGGCCGGCGGGCCTGGCGCTCGCCTCGGCGGCCGGGCGTGAGGACGAGAAGGCGCAGGGAGCACGGAGGACAGAGGGGACGCCCCGCCGCCCGCGCCCCACGTCCCGCGTCCCGGGCGCACGGGGGGAACGATCAGCCAACTGCGTCCACCCAACTTCGCGCGGCGACGACGTGGATTTCGCTCCCGAGCGCGCTCCCGGGTAACCTCCCACGCCGCGCGCAGCCTTCGGACGCCGCGCTCCCTGCGCCCCGAGTGAGCACAGGGCCTCGGCGACAGGCCCGGCGTTTTTATCTTGTAATCATAAAGGCCACCAAAGCAATTATCGCCGGTCTTGACTGGAAAAGCTGGTCATTAATTAGCCTCCTTTTGCCTTCGGTGCGCGGATTAGCCGGTGCCCGGGCTGAGTTAATGGGAACGCGGGTTCAGTGAGAAAAGACGCCGGATTTTCTTGCTGGAGGCGCGGCCAGGACGGCGGGAGGCTCCCCGCCGCGGAGGGAGGGGAGGGGCGGGGGCGCGGGGAGGGGAGGGCGAGGGAGGGCGGGGCGAGGAGGGGCCGAGCGGGCGGGGAGGGGGCGCGCGGAGCGGAGCGTGGCCGGGCCTGCGTGGCCGTCCCCGGCTGTCGCCGTCGCCTCGGCGTGGAGAGAGCGCGGGAGACCCCTCCCCGTGCCCGCCCCTCCCTCCCGGCCACACAGGCGCTTCCAGAGAGAAGTCACTCCGGGCCCACCCCGGAGGCGGCGGGCGCTCCCGCCCCGCGCGGGCCGGAGCCCAAACCACAAATGACCGGCGGGACCGACCGGCGCGCGAGGCCTCTCGTCCTGCTCCGCCGCCGCGCGCCGCGCTGGGGGTCGCTCCCGACGCGGGGCGGTGGACGGGAGCGCCCCCCGCCCTCCTTCCCCGGCTGGCCCGCAGCCCACCATGCCACCGGAGCCGGGTGGGACCCCGCAGCCTCGGCGGACGGAGCCGGACAACGGAGGGGGCGGCGCGGCCCAGGGAGGGGGCGTCCCGGCCCCGCCCGCCGGGTCAGCACCGGGCCTCCACCGCGCCCCCACCTCGGGGGCCCGCCCGGGCGTCGCAAGGTGCCCGCGCGCCCACGTGGCTGGCTGCTCCTGCGACCCGGCTCCCCGAAACGCCCTGCCCTGCGACGTGGGCGCACACGCGCGCGGGGACGGCCTGGCTCGGAGGGAACGCGCCGGGCCGGGGTGTGCGGTGGCCGCATCGCCGCGCCCCCGACTGACGGTCGCACGCGCGCGACCACCCGGCCCCAGCGGCGGCGGACGCGGGGATGTCGCCGCACGGCGCTGCCGCCGGCCCGGCCCAGTTGTCACCCAGCTGTGTGCGAGGCCAGGAAGGCTCAGGAGCCCCGCGGACGGGCCGGTCCGGGTCTGTGGCCCCAGGAGCGACCCCGGGCCGCGCGCTCGGCGCCGAAGCCCGTCCCGGGAGGCCGGGCCCGAGCGGCGCCCCTGAGCCCGCGCGGTCCCGGCGGCGGGGACCGGCGCTCGCAGTGAGGCGCCGTGCGCTCGGCGCGCGCGGGAGCGGGACCGGGCCTGCCGCCTGCCTCTCGCGCGCACTCGGAATTTACTCAAAGGTCAAAGAAAAATGTCAAGGAGAGAAACTGCCAAAGCACCAGGACCCCTGCCGGGCCCCGCTCCCCCTCCCCCTCGCCGCCCTCCTCCGACGTCCAACCCCCTCCCCCCGCCCCCGCCGGTCTCAGTTGCTCCGGGAGGAGAAGGGAGGGGGAGGGGGAGGACAGGACCCTACACCCACGAGTCCCACGATCTAGGGTCTCCCCCATCTCCGCTGCCTCGGCCCGAGCTGTGCTGGCGAGAAAGGATGGCGGTGGTCCCCGGAACGGTCTACCTCCCGCCGCCCACTTCCTGCAGCCAAGGGAGGGGGCCGCGCGGCTGGAGACGGCGGGGCCTGGGCTCTGAGCCTGAGTCCTGGGACCCCAGGGCAGTGGGTGAGGGTGGGCAGGGTTGGGGGGAGGGGAGGGGCGGAGGCGGGGATCCGCCCTGCAGAGGGGGGAGGTCAGCACCGGGCAGAGGGACCCCTGAGTTGGACCAGTCTGACCTGGAGGGGGACGACCCTAGGGCGGGACTGGGAGCTCTGTCCCCCAGGGCTGGCCTGCTGACACCTCCGCTGGAGCCCACAGGTCACCGCTGAGGTCCGCCAGGGGTTCCAGCGGCCTGACCACAGCTGCCGGAGGGTCCGGGCCGGAGAAAAAACCTGTCAGCTGCCTTAATCCCGGAAGAAACAAAAATTTATAGACACCCTTTTAAACAAATGATGAGAGTGAATCTCCTCCTTGACATAGTGATTGATTTTTAAAAACTTAACGACGATTTTATTTCCTTTCTTTTTGTGCAGTTAAAAAATGTGCAAACACCTTATACTCAGGGGCTTTAGGAGAAAGAAATGAGAGTCCGACGCCCAGTCCTGCCTGGGTGAGTGGGTGGCCGGCCCCCCCCAGTCTCCGCCCCTGAGCTCAGCGACTGATCTGCAGGTCCCCTCCTGAGCTCTGTCCTGGAGCTGGGCCCCGCCGAGCCCCCAAGACTAATTAGAGGCCTCTCCTCAGTCTTGCCTTGAAATGGAAAGAAAATAATGTTTAAATATTTATGACTTTGACATTTACAGTCAGGCGTCTTTTAAAAGTGGACCACCTCCTCCTGTACCGTGGCAGCTTGCCTCCCTGGGAGTCGGGGCAGGAAGGAGGGTCAGGGGGACCACGCTGTCCCCGGAGAGAAGCACAGGGACCACGGGGCGTCTGCGCACCCAGCTGGTAGGACACACACGGACAAGCACTTAACCCTAAGTTTTCAGGTGCAGGAGGAGTAGGATTTTTAAAAGAATCAGGATTAATTGAGTCAACTTTAGATCAGGTTAGACGTATCTCGAGAGTACATTGAAATACCGTGTTGCTTACTTCATCCGCTGGCCATTTATTCCAACTGCGGCTTCTTGCATTTAGAATAGAAAGTATCACAAAGGCTCTGATTAGAAAGAAATGTGTAGCCACAGAGACAGTTTGTGGAATTGCTCTTAGGAGAACCTACAGATCTCGTCCTGACCTATTTAAACTATTTTGACCCGTGCTTATAAGTGAAGGTGCACGGGCTCCCCTTACATTATCTTTGAGCCCTTTATAGCAAAATAGCTTCAAAAAATTTTTTTCAGCTGTCCATGTGGGAAGCTTAAAAGAAGAGACCAAAAAAAAAAAAAAAATCCTATACCCAGATTTGATTGCGAGAACTGAGGCAGCCACACAAATAGAAACTTTATAATAACATCTATTTGTTGACAGGTAGCAAATGTAGCATTTCCTTACCGGCGTGATCAGTTAACAAGGGGAGTCAGTCTCTAAGTAACTGACGTGAATTTAAAATGCACTTATATCAACAAACTTATGGATAGTTATTCAGTTTTATTAACATTAAACTTCCCATATCATCGATGTGTATCATTTCTAGAAAACCCGGTTTGCAAACCCAGCCTTGTTCTGTGACCCTCTGCACTCCGAGTTACTACAACTGCAAAGCCAGTTTCCCCTGTAAAATTGAGAAATTAGTTTTAGAGACTGCTAATGAGTAGCCATAAACCAAAGTCTGTCTTCGGTTCCCCAGATGAGTCATCTCAGAATTATTTGGAAATTTCATGCTAAATTTACTAAAATGTATCTGCTAAAATATAGTAACTGCCACTTTAAAGCTGATCAAAGTTTTAACCAGTTATCAGGCCACGGGATTGACCGGCTGAAAAATATGAGACGGGGGTTTCTGAAAATATTTTAAAAGTATTTTTTTAAAGCTGTTAAGTGAACTATTTTTAATTTGGAATTCGCCACAGAATTCTAATAAATGAGAGAAGTCAGGCGGAAATAATCATGTATTAATTCTCTGCATTACAAAATCTTTTCAGAAGCTATTATCAGAGCAGGAGGCACTGCGGTCTGAATTCGGGGTGGGAGCAGCCTTTGTGCGGGGAACGCTATTGTCCTCTGTGCAGATGAAATTGTACTTGCAAATCTGCCATTCAAGTAGGCAAAAAAAAAAAAAAAGAAAAGAAAAGAAAAAGAAAAAAAGAAAAAAAAGAAAAAAAGGAAAAAGAAAAAAAAAGCTTATAAGGGCAAAAGAAAAGAATCTCCGAGGAATAATTATTCTTAAATATACACTTTAATGAGAATAGGTGGGGATACACTGTTTCAAAAGAGGCCGTTTGTCGAGGTTTCTTTTTTTTTTTTTTCAGGCCTTGGCATAAAAGTAATACATAAAATGTAACAAATGGTCTCTGGGCCGTGTCTAGCACTCCGAGAACATCAGTTTGGGGGAAATACTCTGTTTTGAGATGTCAGGGAAGATGTATCATGTTTACGTTTGGAGGGAGAAGGACCCCGCGTGGGAGCCGGTTTCCAGGGCTGTGTGACAGGCGGCCGCTGAGGACACAGCGGCCCCGGGGAGGCGGCCGCGGGCGCGGGCCGAGCAGGCCGAGCAGGCCGCCCGCCGCTGGCCGGCGCCGGACCGCGCGCTCCGCCGGACACTGCGCGCCCGGCCCCAGCCGCGTTGTCGGCGTCACACGCGGGCCCCTGACGGGGGCTCGGCCCGGCGCCCCCGCAAGTCGCTCCCGCCGCACCCGGCCCTGCCCTGCCCGGGACTGGGGTTCGCGCCGTGTCCTCCGGGGGCGCAGAAGGCCCGTCCCGAAGGCCCCCAGCGTCTCTGGCTGGGACCGCCGGCCCCGTTCCGCCCACGCCTTGTGCCCCGCGAGGCCTGGGCGTCCTCACCGAGCCCCCAGTTCCGCCCCGGGCTTCTCTACCAGACCCCACCGAGGGCGGAAAGATCAGACCTCGGCGCAGGGCACAAAAGGTCGGGGGGCCCTGGGAGCAGCGGGTGTTCGCGGCGGAGGCGTCTCCAGGCGCGCGGCCCTCTTCCCCGAGGGGACAATGCGTGGCCAGCCGTCTCCCCCCCCCACACACACACAGCGCGCCTGCTGGGGGCGCAGGCCCACGCCCCCATCTCTGCTGCCCTTCCCACCATGGCCACCCACTCCGCCGGCCGAGTGGGGGGCCCTGGGCTGGGTGGGGGGCATTTCCCCCTGTGTGGCACACACACCTCCCCCTCCGAGCACTTTGGCTCCCGACTAAACCCAGGACTCACTGTACCCTTGACCCCAGGCGGGAAGGTTCCCTGGTTAGAGCAGGGCGGGCTGGGACTTGGCTCAGCAGCTGGAACCCTGGGGTGGGGGGACCCGCAGGGGAGGGGCTGGGGTCAAGGTGAGGGGGAGCAGGGTGGTTCCCGCCTGGGGGGCCTCCTCCCCGCCCTCTGCGTGAGCGGTGACAGAGAACCCCCAGCCGTCCAGCGTGGAGGGGGCTAGCTCAGCGCTCTGACGACAGGAAAAGGCGGGAGCGTGTCTCCGTGTCTAAAAGCCAATTCCGCGGAGGTTTCCACCCCCACTTGGGGTCCCCCGCGGCCTCCGGCCAGGCTTCGCCAGCCCCTTGAAGGAGGCGCAGTTAGAGCCACACAGGTCGTTCCTGGAGGCCCCTCCTCTCTGCTCGCGCACAAGTTTCTCCGGGGAGCCCGCTGCTGCCCCACCTGGGTGGGGGTGGGGGGAGGGGCCGTGGGACGAGGGGCACCGTGGACCCCGCACTCTTGCTCAACGACCCCCATCAGTGTCCCCGAACTGGGACACCCCCATGGCACACGGCTCGCTCCCCCACCTGAGTGAGGAGGGCAAAGAGCGCCCCAAAATGGTCTGGGAGGAAAACGCCTCCAGAGTGCTCCTCTCCATGCCCGCTGCTCACCCCTTCCCCCCCCTTCCCCCCATCCATCCCACCTGCACGCCCCCCGCCCCCCGGGCCTGAAGCGCCCCGGAGGCTGGGGACGCGCGGGAAGGCAGCGGGAAGGCAGCCGAGAGCCCCAGGAGAGGTCGAGAGGCGTCTCCCCCGGGCGCCCAGTGGGAGCTGCCACCGCGCTGTGATGCCACCCAGACCCCCGCGAGGGACGAGGGGACGGCCTCAGACCTGCCCCTCCGCGGCCGGAGCCTCCGACAGACGCCCCGGGGCGAGTCACACCCCAGGACGGGGCGCTCTGACGCGGGGCGCCCACCCGACCCCACGCCCTCCGCCGCCCCGGGCTGCGCCCCGCCACCTGCCTGCGCGCCTGGCGATGCTCCGTGGGTCCCTCCTCCCCCGCTCCCTCCCGCCCCCACCGCAGCCCCTCTCCCCTCCCCTCCGGCCCACCAGCGCCCGCACCCGGCCCGGGCGCCCCGGTTACCTGCAGCGGGGCCGGCGCGGGGCGCCCGAGCCGGAGGAGGCGGGGGCGTGCTCCGGGCCGAGCGGCCTCCGGGCGCGGTGGCCGCGGGCGGCGGCGGCGGCGGCGGCGGCGCCATCGCCTCGGCCAGCCCTTTCTTTCTCTGCGCCGGAGACACAGCGAGCGGGGCCATCCAGCTTCCGACCGCAAACTTCTCGGGAGGCCGGCGGAGACAAAGGTGCCGAGGCTCCGGCGGCGGCGGCGCGGGCTCCGAGCCCGCGGGCGCCCGCGGCTCCGCGCGCGGCGCCGGGCTCCGCGCGGGGCGAGGCGCGGAGGGCCGGGGCGCGGTGCGGACCGGCGCGGGCCGGGCGCGGGCCGGGCCCCGCAGGGCCACCGGCCGCGCGCGCAGCTCCATCCAGCGCGGCCGCCGCGCCCCGCCTTATATCCGGCCCCGCGCGCACCCGGCCGGCGGCGGCGCGGCTCGCGGCCCAGCCACCGGTTGCTATAGCGATGTCCCCCCCCCACGTGTTGCTGACAGCAATTGGCTAAGGGGCCGCGGCTCTCGGTACACCCTCTCCCGCCCAGGACTATGAATGGACACCGGCCGTGTCAGTCATGTGCACGCGCGGCAGCCCGGCCTTCGCCGGGTCTTTCTTCCCAGCCTTTTCTCCTTTTCAGCGTTTGAGTCGCACTTCGTACCCGCAAGTTCAGGGCGGCGCTGGGGGGCACGGGCCTCGGCCCGATCGTCGCCCTGCGCGGCCCTGCGGCGACCCGCGCCGCGGGAGACGCGGGCGGCCGCATCGCAGCTCCGCAAGACACCGCGGGGCGCACGGTTCCTTCGAGGCAGGGTCTTCATCGGCCGTGGCGGCCTTTAGCCCCCTTGCCGGACCGCGGGCGTCCACCGCGGCCAGCAGCCCCCTCCCCGCCCGAGCGTTCCCGTCTCGGACGCGCGCGCGCGCGAAGCGCCCGCCCGACGCGGGAACTCGTGGGAACTTGGTCACCATTCGGTCCAGGCGAACCGCGGGCCTCGGCCCAAGACGCCGGGCAGAGGTGGCCGTGCAGACGGAGGAACCGAGCGGCGTCCTCCTTCCCGGGGTCACAGGCCTGGCCGGGACCACGACCCGCAGGCCGCTGAGCCCAGCCGAGCGGGTCACGGGGCCCGCGCTTCCCCCGGCTCCCTGACCCCCGTGCGGGCCTAGGGTGCGCGAGGCAGGCTGGCGTCTGGGGGAGCGGACCAAGCCTGCTGCGCCCTGGGATTGGTCTCCCGCGGCCCTCCCCCACTCTGTCCCCAGGCCCCGGCCCCCAGGGCGCAGGCACAGGCTGGGGCACCCCCAGTGCGCGCTCGCTCGCCGAGCAGGCGGGAGCGGAGGGCTGAAACCCAACATCTGTGCGCACAATGCGCCCTCCGAGGCCCACAGCTGCAGGAACAAGGGAAAGAAAGAAAGGAGCGGGGAGATCTTGTCACATGCAGATGACAGTCTGCGAAGGGCTCTTCAGTCTCCCCTTTTCTGGAGAGCCTGGCGCCCTCCTCCCAGTCGCCCTCTCCCATCGCCGGCCCATTGTTCCGGCGCCCGGGACAGCTGGGGACGGCGGCCCCTCCTCAGCCGACGCGCCTCCCGCTCCGCGGCGGGCAGCCCGGGCGCCCGCGCCTGCCCGCAGCCCCTCGCCGGCGGCCGGACCTGGGGGCCTCGCCCCCCTCTCTCCCCTCCCTCCCTCCCGGCCCCGCTCCGCTGCCCTAGGCCTGCCCCAGGCCTGCCCCGCGCCGAGGGCCCGGCCATCGCCCTCGCCCTCGCGCGTCTGTCCTGTAGCCCCGGGTCCTGAACCTCGGGGCCGTCAGCGGACCGGAGGCCGCCGGGGCCTGCGAAGTGCTCCCCGGTGTCAGGGTGTCCGAAGGCCGCGCGTCCTCTGACCGAAGCCCTAGGCCGAGTCCTACTTTCTGGGCTATTTCTGGCGCCGGGGCAGCGGCTCAGGGCTCGGCTCGCCGCTTGGCCCGCTCCACGGAGCGCGAGGGGAAACCGCCTCCCGCGCAGGCGAAGTGGGGAACGGCCGCTTCCTTCGGGTCACCCACCCGTAGTGCACCCCGCCCCCTCCCCCAGCAGGCCAAGCTAGCTCGGTCACCGAGGCTCTCTGCGCCCCACGCGGGGACAGCGACTAACGGTCTGCGATGCCCTGCCGCCCCGCTCAGGGGCACGCCGCCGTCCTCCCCTCTGCCCGCCGGCCCGCGCCCCGCGCCCCGCGCTGCGCTCTCAGGGGCTCCTCAGGCAAAGCCCCGAGTGGCGGTGGTTCCTGTCCCTCCCTGACGCCCTCCTTGGGCCTCGCCAGCCTCAGGGGCACCCCCTGGCCGGGTCCCGGGCGGGGGGAGGAGGGGAGGGGAGGTGGCGCGTGGGCAGGGGGCGCGGGGGGGAGGGGAGGGGTAGGGGCTCGGGAAGCCCCGCGGGGCGAGGGGGTCAGACCGCGGAGAGAGAGAGAGGGGCAGGGAGAGGCGGGAGGACGGGAGGAGGCGACCTGCCGCCCACAGCCTCGTTGGTAACCGGCCTCTCCATAGCAACGGCCCGTGCGCGCGCCTGTGCGTGTGAGCGCGCGCGTGCGCGGGCGGCGGCGGGCTTCTCAGCCTTCTCCACCCTGGTGGAGGGGGTCGCGGAACTCCGGGGGCATAGAACTGGGGAGTCCCCCCCAGGGTGGAGGGCCGGCTTCCGAGATGCTGGGGATAGCGCGGGGTCCGGGGGCTCCGGGCACCGGGCGGAGCTGGGCGGGGGGCGGGGGGCGGGGGGACACTCCCTGGCCTGGGCTCGGCCGTAGGGACACAGGACGCCGGGCCCTCGCCACAGGCCCTGGGGCCTCAGGGGCAGTGCCGTGGGCCGTGTGACTTCGCGGCGACTCCGCGGTGCCTTGCGCGGCAGGGCCGGGCCGGGCGGCCGCCGCAGCCGCGTCTCCATCCCGGGCGGGCTAGAGCTCCCGGGCCAGGCGCACCTGGTCCGGGCCGGGGACTCGCGCACCGCCTCGCGGAGCCGCGCCGGGGAAGCGGGCGCGAGCTCCCAACTCTCAGCGACGCCGGCGGGGCCAGTCCCCACCCGCGACCTCGGTGGCCGCCCCGCACGCTGGAGGGCCGCGCGCACGGCCCCGCGTTTTCTCGGCTCCACCGCCAGGAGCCACAACCAGCTGTGAGCGCCCTACTGGGCTGGCGGGGAGAGGACCATGGGGCGGCCAGCTTGCCCGTGGCCGTCTGCTTGGCCAGGGGCTGCGTCACCGGGGGACTCCAGGCAGCTCCACGAACGCGCGAGGAGGACCCTGGCCGCGTCATCCAGGGGTCCTGGGGTGTCCAGAGGTCCGGCGACCCCAGAGAAAGCTGGAGCACAGAGCAGGTGTGCCACGGAGGCCAGACGGGCTGTGTCTTTTCACTCACAAACCTGACATGAATACATAAATTTACTTTATTTGGCTAGTTTTTCGGTTGATCTTAGTTAGGGCTTCTCACTTTCAACATCAAAGCAGCGCATTCCGGATTCCATCTGAGCTCAGTGGCCTACCCGCTCTTCTAGAGCCTGGGGAAGGCTTGGGAGGCGGGCCACACAATTTAAGTTCGAGTTTGGTCACTTTTTAAACAGCTCCGTGGGCCTTAGCCTCGTGTGGGGACATTCAGAAGTGAGGAACTATGTTTTCCCAGGACACCTGGGTGCATACCGCACAGTAGGGTCTTTGCGGGGCCAGTGACCTCTCCTTGTCCTTGTCCCTTCCAGGGCCCCCAGCCCCTCCCCCCAGGCCCTGCTGGCCCCCAGCCTGGCTGCGGCCCTCAGGGCTTAGAGGAACACAGTTCTATGTTAGCCGTGGATCCGTTTCGTCTACTGTTCCATAAACTGATAAACTCATCCACCAGGTTCTCATTCTATTTTTTTCTGTATTTGGAAACCCTTTCTTATTTCCTGGGCATGGAAAATGTTATCTTTTAATTACTGAAAATACTTTGGAAAAGCACCCTGGCAACCATGTAACGCCAGATTCAGCGAATACCTCGCAGGATGAATGGTGAGCTCAGAGTCTTCCTTTTCGTCGTGAGAGCTTAGGCTCCACTCGATAATAAATTTCAGTTTATGATTTCAGTGACATTTCAGAGGAAACTTTTAAAGATGACGCAAAACCCTTTCAAAGGCGGGGTGATGGGGACCATGTCCATGTGATAAATTAGAATATCAGTCAGAGGGGTCAGGATTGTTTGGCTAATGAATAAAAAAAGTAGCGTATGTAAAATGCCTCAAGACTTAGGAATATCTGAATAATATGAACTATTTAAAATGATTCGTTGATCCTGCTAAGATTTCCTTAAAAGTTGACTTCACATTTATATGTAAAACCTAATGTGTTAAGAAACTCATTTTCAATTTAGGGAACACCGAGCCTTCATAGATCACACATTTAAGTGATTAGAATAAACTTCCAATGCACTAAATTATCAAAGAGAAGGGATTTTGAAAACAAAATAGAGAAGGCTGTGATGGGAAGCATGATTACTTTAAAGCAAAACAACACCTATTTCAGGAATTTTAAATGATATAGTCATAAAAAAATGACAAAAACAGTTGTTCGATTTCAGAAAATCTAAACCGATTCTGTTTTAAAAACAAAACAATATAATTTATAATAATGGCACGTACATTGTACTGAAAATGCTTTTGATTAAAAACTACTTTTGATTTGTAAATCCATTTAAGACGATTTTAAATTATAAAAATGAAATTAGATCCCTTTGAAAACTGCGGGCATGTATATGTTGTATTTTTACCCATCTATGACGTTAGAGAAATTAACCTGTTATGTCACTGAGTGAATTTTAAAAAGCAAGATGTTTTAACTGGCCAGCCTCCTAGTAATTGGCACCTAGATAATTTGAAAAAGATGTTTGCTCAGGTCCATAGAAATGGCTCTAACCTGAAATTCATTCATTGTGAGGAAACACCTGGATTTTCAAGGACGCTGTTTGGAGGAGCTCTGGACGCGAATGACCGTCCTTAGCCATCGCCGGGCACCTGCGTTTGCAGCCTCCGTGCCACGCACCCTGCTCACTGGCGGGATTCACCATGCGGGGCACCCGGCCACATTCTTTAGGGTAAAGTCTGGCTGCGTTTCTCCTATTAGCAACTTTACGATGCTGCTACACAACCCTTGCCCTCACTTTAAAATTGAGAGGAACTGATACATAGGAAAATTATGGGTTCGAATATCTTACTTTATGTCCAGGAAAATGTGAATCCTTTATTTGAAGCAAAATAGACAAGTTTTTTTTTTAAAAAATTACCAAACTAACTCAGCGTTTATTGCTCGTTCTCACGTTGGCTCATGTTCAGATTGATCTAGAATTTCTGAAATCCAAAAAACAGGAATTCTCTTATGAAACATGATCACACGGACCATCTTCCTAAGGACAGAAGTTCTATTTCATTTGTGTTTGAAGTCTCAGCTCATAAATACGTAGAGATTTCTACTTTCTTTTTCGAACTTGGAAATGACAATTCCTATAGGGACAAGAAAAGCCTCGAAGCCTTGATATGACTATGATCAGCTCGTCCATCCAGGAAAACGGCCGTCCATAGGGACAGACGATTCCAAACAGCACGGTCCCCTCCAGATGAACCTGGTCTGCGGTCTCTGCAGTGCCCAGCCTGGATATGTCACCTCCCCACCTCTCTGTAAAGATCTCACCTTCTGTTATTTACAAAAGTACATACTTGAAAGTTGACGCTCAGTACACTCAAGACTAGATTTTATTTTTCTTTATAAAACTGAGCTAGAATTCCTTGGTGTGAATGTTTGCAAGAAAGGCTCATTACCGCGCGAACAAGAATCTAACTTTTTTGAAAATGGCTAAATAACGCCATTATCTTCAGATGAAAGGGAACAGAATAGTGCCACGAAGAGTATCCAGGTTATGTCTATTTTCCACTTAAAAGCTTCCCGCATGTTCTGTCGGTTACACACTACAGGCCATTATAATTGTTTGGAAACAGGTTTTTTTTTTTTTTTTTCCCCTGAAATCGCTTTGGAATTAAAAGGAGAACTACAATTCAAGTCGATGTTCCCGTCACAATTATGAAACCCAGCTTCGTGCTGTTCACGCACACGCCTCAGAAGGATGCGACGTGTGTTCTAATGCGTGGGGGCGGCTAAATGACAGGCCGGCCACGCCTGGCGGAGCCTCACTTAGCACCTGGAGCTGCAGAAGGGATCACCCCTGAGTGACACGTTCTGATGTGATGCCGCGAATATGGGTGCGCGTTTTTAGAGCTAATGGGGACCAAACTTCTGGCAGAAACGCGTTGCTCTTCACGCCGACACAACACGGAGCCATCCCAGAGGTCCGGGGCTAGCTGTCACCCTGAAGGGTGCCGCCACAGCCCTTCAGACTCCTGTAGGAATTCACCCGTAGCTGCCAGATAGATAGCAACCGGGTGAAAACCAGTCAGATCTCTGCAGAGGGAGCGAGATGTGTGTTGGCGTTTCTGCAGGGATGGCACGAAATTAGCATATGATCTTGAAAAGGTGCCGTAATGCACTGCGAGAGCTTCAGAATCCTTATAAGCCCACCTGATACGTACGTCCTGCTATCTTTCAGTTCAGACGCTGTAGGAAGATACATATTTCCTTCAGCCTTTCTCTGAAATCCCCATTTAGAATTATCTGCTGATATGCTCAAAGAAAACTGGGAATCTAACCTACTTTCCAATGGATTTACTCCCCATTCCCCCTCAACTCTATTACCTGACTCGATCGCCCTCGATCACCGTCTTTATCTCCAAATGGCTCCTATTTTTAAAAAGAAAACAAACCTTTTGAGGAAGGCGGCCTCTGACCACTAAGGGCCGTCTGTAGGAGGCTGTGATAAGGGTGGAGCCCGGACTGTGGCCTGAGGCCTGGCCGGGGGAGGCAGCAGGTGGCTCCCTGGGAGAGGGGCTGGGAATGAGGGACCCCGCCTGGTCCCAGGTGCTCAGAACGAAATCAGCTGCTCCCCCCATCCCATTGGGTTCTCGGTTCCCATGACGACTCCACTCTGTCCTGACTCTCCATCTTTGGGGAGGGGCTTGAGGCCCTCGGACCCTGGTCCTGTTCTTTCAGGCCACCTGTGCTCTGACCTTGTCCTGGTCCCCACCGGAGCTGACTGCGGGTCACCCAGAGCCATCCTGCTGTCCCCGCTTCCACACACTGGCCTCACCCCCTGGGACCGCGTCTCAACACCCCCCCCCCCCCGGCTGGCCCACCTCCCACCCTCCTCCTGAGACCCCCGGGAGGTGGCTCCCTTTCCTCCAGCCAGCCAAGCACACACCCCGGCCCTCTGACCCCCGCTGTCCCGGCCAGGAGCGGGCACCAGCCATGGGGGCCCCTCTGCGCCTCGCGGGGCCCGCCGGGCAGGGCTCAGGGCTCTCCCGGGTCCGACGGCCAGCACCGGCCCCCCGGCCTTCCTCTTACTCACAACCTCTTACACAGACACACAGCATCGGCAACTGTGTGCTGACCTCACACACGGGCACACACGGCCTCCCACACGGCTCGCAGCCCTGTCACCCACGTGTGCACAGATGTCTCACGCGCACGCACGCAGATGTGGATGTGCCCATGCTGCACATCGCATGCACACGTGCCTCACACACGCACGTGCCTCACACACATGCACATACCTCACACACACGCACGCGCTTTTGCACATATGGAGAAAGAGCTCCCCTGGCTAAGCATGGCCGCAGGGATGTGTCCAGTTCGCGGGCTCACAGACGCCCCACGCGGTCTGTGCCTGGCCAGACCCCGCCTTACAGGTGAGAAAACCGTCTGGGGTAACGAACGCATTCCCTGGGGGTCGGAGCGAGGACCTCGATGGACACGCACTCGTGCACACATACAACACACACACGCGCGTGCGCACACACATGCATGCACACACACACCGCACACGTATACCATGCACACACACATGTGTGCGCACATGCAGCCTGCGGGACTCCTGTGGGAGCCCCAGCAGGTGGGGCAGCGGCTGCGCGAGGCCGGTGCCCCCCCCACGGTGACGACTGTTATATTGAATCGTGATCCCATAGGAACAATTGTCTTTGAAGAAGACCACCGGCTCCTGGGCATCCCACCCGGTCTCCCTGTCTGCGCGTTGAAAACAGACCTTTGTCGGATGACGACAGCAGCGTGTGCAGCCAGAAACGCACCGTCGTGCTCTTCGGGAAATGCCCGCCATCCTCTCCTGTCCCCACTCCCTCTGTGCCCCCTGCTCCGCCGAGCCGGCCAGCTGGCCACGCTCCAGAGTGGTGCCAACGCCCCCACCTCGGCCCCTGGAAACAGCGTTTCCAGCTGCTGCTGTGCTGGGCAGAGCTGGTCCTGGAGAGGACGGGGACGGAAAGCCTGAGACTCACATTCAAAAGGAGACAAACGGCGTCACAGGAAGTTCGCGGGACGGGGAGGTGAAGTGCGCGGTCCCGGACGGTGGGCTGCAGACGCTGTGAGGCCCCGCCAGGTGTCCCCGCCAGGTGTCCCCGCCAGGTGTCCCCGCCAGGTGTCCCCACCAGGTGTCCTTGCCAGGTGTCCCCACCAGGTGTCCTTGCCAGGTGTCCCCGCCAGGTGGCCCCGCCAGGTGTCCCCGCCAGGTGTCGAGGGGGCTCTGAACTGGTGGCGTCCGGCCCCAGCTCCACCACACGCCTCCCGTAGCGGCGTCTGACCCCAAACAGAAGCAACGACTGTTCCTGTGCCCGGGGGCTGGCGTCCGGGGACCCAGCACCGGGCCGGGCTGTACCGCCCGCGATGGGGGCAGGACCCGGCTGCGCCCGTCAGGCCGCGGGCCAGCGTCACACGCGCACCGGCCCTCGCGCTCACTGCCCGCCCGCCCGCCGGCCGGTGGCGGCGTCTGGCAGAGTGACGATGGCGCCGCTGTCCCCGAGCAGGAAGGTGGCAGAGTCCCCACCCCACGGAGAGCAAGCGACAGGAAGGGATTCGATTCCTCTGTCGTCCCCGAGCGAAGCGAACCCTCGTGGTTTTCCGACTTCAGCAAACGTCACCAGAGAGGTGGCGAAACCCTCCTCCTCCGCGGCGCCCAGGGCGGGCTGGCAGTGGCGGAGGCCGGCTTAGCCCTCGGCCTTCTCCGCCCAGAGCCGGCCCTGCCGCCCGAGGCGGCGCTTCCCGACCGTGGCCCCTCCCTCGGTCGCCCCAAAGGCACCCCCTGCTTTCTGCCCTGTCACCAATGGCCGCGTCATGCTGGGCCCACAGCGGCTGGGGGGGCCCGTGCTCTTCTTGTCTGGGGGTCACAGTCTCCCCCTGTTCGTCAGGAGTCAGCCCGCCATCCCCCAACATGGCATGTGGACAGAATCAGAACAGACCCCTGCCGGGGATTCTCGGCCACGACCGGGGTCTCCGTCATCGTCCCCAGGCCCTGTGTGGGGCCTCTCTGCCCCGACCCCGCCTGCCAGCCCGGGGAGGCCGGCAAGGGGGCCGCAGGAGGCTGTGTCACACAGCACGTGGGACACAATCACACGGGACACGTTACACGGCACATGTCACACACACACGTCACATGTCACACTCACGTCACACGTCACAGGTCACACAGCACACAGCACACGGCACATGTCACACATCTCAGACACATGTCACACGTCACACTCACACGTCACATGCACATGGCACACAGCACAGGCACATGGCACACGTCACAGGCACACGTCACAGGTCACACGGCACACGGCGTCTTCTGGTTCAGGAGACAAACAGCTTCAGGGCCCACGGCTAATTCAAACTGGATTTCAGCAACGCAGAGTCTGAACACATTTGTGCCCGACGAAGGGATTACACTCTTACCTTATCGTCAGGGAAGCTTTAGGGGAGCGGGGGAACAGAGAGCTTGAATTTTAAATTGGGCTGCCTATTATCAAAAGGTAAAAGTCGGAGGCTGTTGGAAAAAGGATTTGCATAAATTGCTTTCACCTGCCTCTTCCTGGCGGTTAATGGAATTGGAACAAAAAGGGACGAAGCCCCAGCCCAGCCCCAGCCCCTCGAGGGCCCCAGAGCAGAGCAACCGTGGGCCTCTGTGCCCCGCCCGAGAGGTCCCCGGAGGCCGAGCCAGTGGCACCGTAATCACCGCCAGCCTGGCGCACGCACGCGGGGCGCGGGGTGGGGACTCCGCCAGCCCCACCACAGGGCCACGGGGCCACCCAGCGCCCGTCCCGGGAATTCTGGGTGTCGACAGCGTTTTGAATCCAGGGAGAGTCACTGGGAAAGGACCGTGAACCGGGAGGAGAACACAGAAGCCACAGCTACGTTGACACGGGAACCGTTTGGGGCAGAAGCGTCACGAAACAGTACACGGTGTTTTATGTCATCCGCCCGCCCATGTTTGAATTTCCAGACGTCAAAAAAAAGGGATTTGAGCCACAAGTCACCGGGGTCCAGGTCTGTTTTGGGGGCACGTGGGCACCACGCACGCCGTCCCCCACACGGTGCTGGCAGCTGCCCACGCCCAGGGCGGGGGCCGGACGCCCGGGCGCCCACCATCCTGCCCTCTGCCGGGTTCCGTGACCGCGGCTCACAACCCTTCCCCGTCTGAACCGCGGGTCCCGCGTGGGACTGGAGACGGGGGTGGGGGTGGTCAGCACGGCCTCGGGGGGCCCTCGGCACCTCCTGCAGTGGCTTCCGCGGCTGCCGTCTGGGCCACGCGGTGGCCGCCCCCGGCCCGCAGGGCGTGGTCCCGTCTCCAGGTGAGGCCGGGCCGCCGCTCGGCGACGATCAGGCTGAGCGGGACCCGGTGGGTTTTCCACAGGGGCGGCCGGGGCGAGGACTGAGGGGCTCTGTTTCGGGAGCGGGGGGCGGGGGGCCCAGCGACACGGACGTGGGGTCTCACGCAGCACCGACCGCTGGGCTGTGTCAGGGATTCTGCGTGGGGGACACACAGCAGGCTTGGGGGGGCATCCTCAACGCGTCCGCTCATCCGAGCAGCTTCTGCTGAGCACATCCCCAAAGCCGAGTGGGCCGTGGAGACGCCGGGGCGACAGCCGAGCCCAGGACACTGACAAAGGCCGGGGCTCTGTGCCACCATCTCGAAGGGGAGACGGGTCCCCAGGCCAGGCCAGAGCGGGCGGCGAGGGGCTGGCCCCGGCTGTGGCTGGCAGCGAGGCCTCGCCGGGGGTGCCGGGCTTGGGGATGAGGGAGCCCGGCTTTGTGGGGTAAGCCTGGCGCCTGCCGCTGGCCCCCGCGCCCGTCTGTCGGGGGCTAGGCTGTGCGAACGTGCTGAGCATGGGGCGCCTCTCCCGGCCCGGCCCCCCATTCCTTGCTGTGCAGAGGGTCTTACGAACGCAGTGCGCCCTAGTCCGAACGTTGAGCCCGGCCCCCCCATGGGGCCAAACTTGGGGTCGGGCCTTCAAGGAGAGAATCGGGGCAAGATGGGGCTGGCGGTCAGGCCCCGGGCTGCGAGGGCTGGCGTCCCCGGGAACAGACGGGAGTCACCGGAGACCATGGTGTGTGCAGAACGAGGAGAAGCCTCAGGGGGACCCGCCCTGCTGACGCCTGGATCACGGTGTCCGGCCCCAGGCCCTGAGACGGTAAACGTCCGTGGCGTTTGTCATGGGCCACACCGAGTGCCCCTCGCCGCTGCGGCGCCTGTCTGCTCGAGGTGACGGGGTGACACGAGGCACGCAGGTGGGGGGGCTCGGGCGCAGGCACCCCTCCCTCCCCGCCCCGTCCCATCCCACACGTTCCCCTCGGGGCACAAAAGCAGTTTAAGAACATACACTGAGAAACGTCACCCCAGCCCGAAAGTCATTGGGAAACGCCAGACACCGACTTGCTCGCAATTTCGGGAGCCCTGAGACGCGGGCGGCTCCCGCGGGTGCGGCCGGGGCGCTCCCGCTCCGCCCACGGCTTCTCCTCAGTAGACAAGGCCGAGCGAGGGCCGGGCCGGGCGCCGCCCGCGGCCCAGTGCCACCGACGGGGCTCTCGGAGCGAAGCGCAGGCTCGCGGAGATTACCCGGCTGACTCGCCGGCTCTGAGTCAGACGCTCCCCCGGCTGCTCTGCCCCATTTGTCAGCTCACAATTACTGTCACCATTGTGCGGTGCCACTGGGCGTGAGGGCGCGTGTGCCAGGCGGCGCGCAGGAAATGGCCGGGACGCTGGCGTCGTGTTTCACGATCGTCTTCATTCACCACAGTGCCGGGGGAGAGCTCGCCGCACCCCGGCATCGTCATGGCAACGCCCTGAAAGCCCGCTGCCCGGCGGCGGCCGAGAGCGGAGACTGAATGTCCTCATTATGCCGCGGCACCCGTGCCAGGGGGGACGCGGGGCGCGGGCGGGACTTGTCCCCGGATCGCTCCTGACAGCCTGGCATGGTGTCTGGGCTCAGGGCGCTGGTCTGATTTCACAGTTTAATTACTGCTAATCTGAAGGGGGCAGAGCTAATGAGCTGCCCGCCCGCCGCTCCCGGGGGCCCCTCCCCGGCACCCGCCCTAGCCCTGCCCCGGGCTGAGGGAGCTGGGGGTAGGTGTGGTGGGCGACCCGGCCGACACGGACACGCGAGTGTCAGAGGCTGTCAGCTCACCGTGCGCCATCGCAGCCCCGTAAACGCCCAGGTGTCCGGGAGCTGAGCTGCCAGCAGCTCTGCTGGGGCTTAGCAGATGGTTTGGGTCCCCAGTGGACCCCTAGTCCTGTTCAGATGGGCACAGAAACGTGGTTTGGGCCACGTCATCGTCCCCTTGGTTCTGCACGGAGGCTGCTGAGCCCAGACAGCAAGCACACTGGTCCCCCCACCACACGGGGCCCTCTCCCTCTCCCCGGCTGTGCTGGGGCTGCCTGCACCCTGCTGCACCCACCTGCACCCTGCCGCACCCACCTGCACCCCACCGTGTCCACCTGCACCCTGCTATGCCCACCTACACCCAACTGCACCCACCTGCACCCTGCCACGCCTACCTCACCTCGCTGCACCCACCTGCACCCTGCCACACCCACCTGCTCCCCGCCATGCCCACCTGCACCCCACCGTGTCCACCTGCACCCTGCTGAACACTGCTATGCCCTCCTGCACCCTGCTGTGCCCTCTTGTACCCCGCCGCGTGCCCCTGGGGGTGGCCCCCCCGCCCACAGGCTCCCCACCGGCCCGCTGCCTGCGGCGACAAGGACTTGCCGAGTGACCTGGAGACAGGACGTTATCGTCGCCGCCGTCAGGCGCTGGGGACAGGAGGGCTCTGCACAGCGTGGGGCGTGACAAGAGCTCCCGCCTCTCGGCAGCTCGGCGTCTGGCGCCGCTGTGTCGGTAGAAAGGGCGCTGTCACCCCCGTCACTCGGTCTCGCCTCAAACGTTCAAGCTACAGCCACATAACAGCCACGCGGACGTCGGAAACCACGGAAGCCTGGTTTGGGGATGACACGCCGGAATCCGTGACGGCACGGACAGGAGTTCGGCGCGACCGTCGGAGAGGGCGGTGGCCAGAGGCCACCAGCTCTGCTCACTCAGCAAGAAGCTGAAACGGGGGACAGTCCGCGGTGACGACAGCCGTGAACACATGGGAGCACCGCTGACTGCAAGGCGCGGCATCCGTGGACTTCACGGAACGTCACGGAAACGGTAGGACGGGTCCCTCGTCGACGGGGAACACGGCTGCCCTCCGGACCGGGGCCCGTCGGGTGGGCAAGGCCGGGCAGCGCGGACCAACGTGCCGCGGCGACAGCTTCCGGCCAGAACCCCAGCCAGGCCGTGTCGCGTGAGCGAGGGCGTCCCTGGGCCCGTGCGACTCGATGATCTGCTTCCCCAGACCATTCGGGTTCAGCTCCCGGGAGACGAGGGTCGGGAGCCGCCGCGCGGCGCAGACGTTACAACAGCCGGGGGACGGTTCCGGCGACATTATCCCGGCCTGAGGCTGAGCGCCCACCTCGGTGGGGTCACGTGGCTTGCCCAGGAACGGCCGAATGTACACGAGAATCTCGTGACTACCGTGGCATTTCACAACAGCGAGTAAAAAGCGCATTCTCCAGCGGACACAGCTGGGGAGAGAGGCACCCTTGTATGAGAAAACGCAGTAAGATCCCTTCCAGGCTCCATACGAAAAGGCGGGTGGAGCAAAGTCTGAACGTGGAAGACGGGGAACGATACACGAGGAGAAGGCAACGAGAAGGTTCGTGTGTCCCGCGGTTAGATTATTCTAAAACCTCAGCTCTTTTTAAAGAGCGGAAGTCTCAAAAGGCTAATATTTCTGATAGAGCAACGGCTCCTACAAATCAGTCAGGAAAAAAATAACAGAAAAAATAAACATAGAGTCCGGTAAATCAGAGAAATCAGTACTCGAAAACACGTTCGACTTTGTAGCAATTAAAAGAGAAAAAATCTAAACAATATGTCGCCTGTCGCATTGGCAAAAAAGTCAGAAAGCTCGATAACGTCTTTTTTCCATATACCGACTGCTCTCACGTGTACGAGGCGGCAAAGCCCCTTTGGAGGATAATTTAGCAATAAAAATGCATGTACACTAAGAGCAAAAAATCCCATTTCTCGTAATCGAATTTACAAAAATCGCAGCATAAATGCATATATCCATGCACGAATAACAGCGCCAGGGTTGTCTGCAGTAGCGGGCATGGGGGCGGGCGTGGACAGGCTGGGAGCGGGCACAGGGGGCGGGCGTGGACGGGCTGGGAGCGGGCACGGGGGGCGGGCGTGGACGGGCTGGGAGCGGGCACGGGGGGCGGGCGTGAGCGCGCAGGGCCCTCATGGTTGGGCCCAGGGCCCACTGTGGACTGAGTGTCTCAGGGGCTTCGTGGCCCTCATGCCCCATGAGGCCACGCGTGGGGGTGGGGCAGCGCCTCGGCCAGACAGTGGAGGCTCCAGCCCTGATGCGGCCCTTCCAGGGTGCAGGTGGGTCGTGGGGCGCCCCCTCCGGCCTGACCCCTGTCCCCATCCAATCTGACCCCTGCCACCCCCTGGCCTGATTCCTGTCCCCTCCAGTCTGACCCCTGTCCCCCGTCCGGCCTGATCCCTGCCCCCCCCCCGGCCTGACCCCACCCTCTCCCGGCGCTGGCGCCGCGGTGACCGTGCTGACCCCACGTTAAAGCCGTCAGGCTCCGGCTCCTACGCGCTGGGCTTCCCGCCTGTCCCGGTCTCCGCCTCCAGCGGCATGGGCCACGGCACCGGCCATCGTCACACCACTCGTCACCTACCCATCCCCCCACACTGTGCACCTGAGCGGCACCACGATGTAGGGCTCGCCAGGTGCGACCCCCAGAACAGAGCCCAGCGCGGGCAGCACCCGGGCGTCGCTGCTCGCAGGGCCCCTGGCGGGGGGGACGCCCTGCGGGAAGAGTTTAAAATAAACTTACATCACGGATTTCTCATGCGCGGCCTGCGCTGCCCGGGCCTCACGGGCGTCACGGGCGTCACGGGCGTCACGGGCGTCACGGGCGTGGGCTCTGCAGGGTCGGGAGCTGCTTCCAGGGGGAACTTTAAGTTCCCAGCTAAGCAGCTCCTGATGAGGCCGCGACACACGCAGGTGAGCAGCTGGGCGTGCATGTATGTGCATGTGTGTGCACACATGCGCACGCGTGCACGCACACACACACACACACACACACACACACACCCCTCCTCCCTCCAGCCCCCCTGACCCTGTCAAGTGGGGGACGGTGGAGACCCACAGCCCATCACAAAATCTGAGACTTCGCTACGGTGACAGCCCCCACGTCCCCGTTCTCCTGCCCGCCAGTTGCAGGGCTGGGGGACAGTCCACGGTGACGACAGCTGTGAACACCCAGGCCGCTGTCGACCCTCCTTCCCGTCCTCACACAGGCTCCTGCTGTCCCAAGCCGCCAGGGCACCCGAGGGTGCTGTCGGCTGAGTTTCCCAGTGCGTGCGCGCGTGTCGGGGGTGGGGTGGAGCTCTGACCACCTAGGCTCGTTCCACAGAAGCCGCAGGACACAGGGACAGCCACACCACGACGCTCCCAGATGCACCCAAGCCAGCGAGCTCAGATCCCAGTGAGGACGAAGGGGGCCCTCCCTCCCCTAATGAAAAGTGTTACTAACCCCCTCCCCGGCAGTGCTGTGAGACTATATTTTTGGAAGGTCTTTTTTAGACCTTATTGTTTCCTTAAGAAGCAGAGAAAAAAATACATACACATCAGCGATTCGAAGTTTAAAGAGAAGAAGAGGGTGTCAGCTAATCAAGAATGAAAGGCGGCTTATCCTCCGACACCCTAGTTAAAAGTTCAAAGCACATTTTTCTTACAAATTAGGCGAAAGTAAAATTCAGGGGGATGGGGAAGCAAGAAATGAAATCTTAAAATATGCAAAGCATTTAAATGGGCAACAGGGAGGGAAACGAGATGCAGAACACGCATCTCCAGCCCCCTGGCCCTGCCGGGCGTTGGGACTGTCTCAGTGTCAGGGGGTGGGGCTAGCTTCCCTGGCCCTGAGCCCCGCTGGGGGTGGGGGCTGGGCGGGACTCGGCTGCCACGGGGAGGGGGAGCGGAATCGATCAGGTGCAGCTCAGAGAAAATCACACTTTGCCGAGTGAGCAGGGACAGGGACAGGGACAGGGACAGGCCGGGGGGGCCCAGCGGGGACAGCCACGGACGAGGGCTTGGGAGGACCTGTGGGGCCCGGATGTGGCCGGCGGGCTCTGTGCGGCTCTGCCACTCGTGGGGACGGTGGGGGC
>PVKZ01006158.1:0-39561 GCA_004027375.1 Macroglossus sobrinus
CATACATTTCAATGATGCAATTTCTAGCCTATCATATCTCATACTTATTTGTTTTTAAGAAGTGATTCAGAAGTAGGTAAATCTCAACATACTGCATTCTGATATTGAAAATTTGGAAGGCTCTACGACTAACCATGATACTTGTCGAGAGCCTAAAGTTCACACATATCAAAAGGTAATGTATTCATTTTAGCTTTGTTAACTGAATGCTCATAAACTCAAATACATTTGGTATGTTTTGGTCACAGACATGGTTTATCACCACACCACTGTCCTTGGGCCATTCTTTCTTTGAAAAGGGTATTTCTTCCCTTATATATACTAAAAGGTGCCTTAAACTCAACTCTCCCCTGCATAACTGTTATATCTGATAACATGCTTACCACCAACATATATTTTGAGTCGGATCTTTAAGTTCTGTATCTATATGTTTGATTCCCAAGTTGCTCAGAATGGTGTACAGGTAATTGTTAACAATAAGCATCTGGTGCTCACCATCAACTGGCAGGCTCTGTTGCAGATCTTTAAGTTGCTCTTCTGTGAGGTTCATCCCCATGTTTCCCAAAACTGTGTCCAATTGACTGACATAAATTTTCCCTCCTTAAAAGAGAGACAGGGATCGAGCAAAATATATTAACTCTAAAATGTGACTCTCTACAGAGCATCTTCTAGATAGAGTCAATATATACAACAAGAATGCAGGGTTCATATTTAAATATCTAGGTAATAAATTAAATCATGAGAACTCAAATTCATTTCTTTTTCATTATGATTCCCTCCTACCTCTAAGTGTTTTTATAGGCTCCAGCAATTTATTCTGATAGATTTCTCCACCATCTATAAGAGAACACACAATTCAGGTCAAAAAGAAACCAGTCACTAAGATGATTTAAAAATCATTTCAGAGATAAGGCTCTAGAATCTTTTCCCATATATGTCAACTTATAAAACTGTTATGAAATAGATAAATTTTAAAATACAACCACTTTACTTTCTCTTTGGCACATAATGCAATATTATTATTATTCTACTGTGCTGAAATATACAGTTCTTTAGTGCTTCCTTTTACTTTTCTCATTTTGATTTCTAGTACGCCACCATACTACCTTTTTCTTAAATTTCCTCTCTGAACCTTAAAAATTACAATAGAATTAATAGTGGCAGGCATTTCTTAGCACTAATTCATAAAGATTTTATTTTTCTTGATTTCCAAATGAAAAACTAAATTACACAATTAAGATTTCTTCAGTTAAAACTGCTATATTTTTTGATAAGCTTTTTCCTTGAGTAGCCAATGGAATAAACATTCTTATATACAAGCACAAAAATCTAAATTCCTCTGAATATTTTATTGCAGGGTCTCCTTACAGCTGCACTACTGACATTTTACACTGGACAATTCTTTGTTGTAGGGAGCTATCCTATGCATTATAAGGTGTTTATTAAACCAAGCCTTAGATGCCAGTGGTACCTCAATCCCCTCAATCCCAGTTGTGACAACTAAAAACTTCTCTAAACATTGCTGAATGTCGGCTCAGGAGCAAAATTGACCCTGGTTGTGAACCACTGTTATGTTGGTCTGTGAAATGCTTATCATCAACTGATGACTTTTCTAAAAGCTCTAAGCATTCCTTATCTGTAAACTCCATGCCCACATTTTCCAGAACATCTTCTATGTCACAAATATCGACATCCTCTCCTCCAAATAATAAGAATTACAAATGCAAGAATTTTAAAAATTATTGAAATACTTAAAATTAAAAATAAATAATCATTTCCTCTGTGCCACTAATCTTAATTACTGGATCAAGAGCAAAGCTTCAGTACAAACACATGTGAAAGGTATTATCTCCTATCTCCTAATCATGTGGACAGAATAATATAGTACATAATAAAATGTAGGGATATAAGGTACCACTACAAATTAGAATATTTTAGATGGTTGATCTTGATTATTTGGTAATTAAATGGAATTCATATCAGTCTTTATGCAATTATCTATATCTTTATTGAAGTTTTACTTTATCTACAATGCTAACCTATACTTTTGTCATTTAAACTTAGTAGTTATAGAATATGCTATTGAAAAATATTTCATAGAACAAATATTTGCTATCAGGATATTGCACTGAAGTATTATTACCAAAATATAGATAATTCACAGTTAAACTCTGGAAAAGTAGATATATATACCATTCATTAATTTAAAAAGGGAAAATACCTGAATAAGTAAAAGTTATGGTGAAAAATATTAAATATAATTTAGTATGGTTATTTATGTTCTTAGATTCAGAGTACTTGTCACTCATCTAGAACAACTTTTACTTCATCTATTAGCTTATTGAGAACAATCTTCCCAATAGCTTTTAGAAAAGGCAAAATTAATACGGATGATACAGATTCAGAAAAGGGTATAAAGTACTTATTTACAGCTCATAGACAAAATCTACTCTTTATTTTGGATTTTATAAAGCTATATTTAATTTATAAGTACTAGATATCAGTAATTCATACAATTAAGTAATTAAGAACCATCTGTTTCCTGGATCATAGGGTCTCTCTAGCTCATAAAATGCTATACTGCTTTACAAGGAGTATAAGATTTGATTTATGTCAGCCATAAAGTTCCATCAGTAGTCATCATAAATGGAAATGAGTTCACAATTTTCATCTTCATTTTTCTAAAATATTTCATTCCAATATTTTCAATTATCATGACTTGCTATAAACACTTGATTTCTATATATTAGAGGTAATTATTAAAGCTTTCTACCATTCCCCACCACAAAAAAAATTTCTCCTCATTATTTTTTTGTCTAGTAATCAATTTATTTCTTAAATGTGGAAAATCTTAATATGAATCAGTCTGTGTAGGCTTTGGGGATACGTGGCAGACAACTACCTACTGTTCTTCTGTTAACAGAATGCTAATTTGATGACCCTCCTCCATGTGGCCATGCACCTCAAGGGAAATTGATCCATTCATAAACTCCAAGAATTAAATTTGCCAAATTAAACTGAAACCTAGTAGAAAGAAGGTAATTATAAAGATTAATGTGGAGATAAATTAAATAGGGAACAGAAAAAATAGAATCAAGAAACTAAAAATTGATTCTTTGGAAAGATCAATGAAATAGATAAATTTTTAACTAGACTGATTAAGAAAAAAGAGAAGATGCAAAACACTAAAATAAAAAAATGGAAGTGGAGACAAACTACAGACATTAGAGAAATGAAATGGATTATATAAGAATACTATGAATAATTGCATGCCAACAGATTAGATAACCCTCGATGAAATGGACATATTCCTAGAAACATAAATACCAAAACTGACTCAAGAAAAGGTAAAAAATATGAACAGAACTTCTATAAGAGATTGAATTCGTAATCAAAAAACTCTCAACAAAGAAAATCTTGGGACCAAATGGTTTTACTGGTGAATTCTACCAGCATTTAAAGAAGAATGAATACCAACTTTTTTCAAATTCTTTTTAAAAATAGAAGAGTTGGGAATAGCTTCTAATTCGTTCTATGAGGCAGGTATACCCTGATACCCAAGTGGGGAGGGTTAATGTACACTAAATGCTTAAAGAAATTGGAATCCCCAAGAGGGTGAAATAAAATGTTTTGAAATTAAATAGAGATGGTGATTGCACAATATTGTGAATACACTAAATGTCACCAAATTGTCACCTTTAAAATGGTTAATTTTTGTTATATGAATGTGTGAATTTCACCTCAATAAAATAAACAAACCTAAGAGTTGGTATCATTATCCAATGATGAAACTTTAGAATTTAATTTTCATTAAAGCCACAAAAAGACAAGAATGTCTCAATATTGGTCTGCAGTTCCCAGCCAATGAAATATGACAAGAAAAAAATGTTTGGTTTAAAAACTTGAATAGAAAGGATTACAATCATTATTTCAGACAATATTATGCATATAGAAAATCAATAACATTTCTAATAAACTCCTAGAATCAATTAAAGACTTCAGAAAGGTTGAAGAAAACCAGATCAACAAAAGAAAATCCAAAGAATTTGCAGAAACCATGAAAATAAATGTAATGCAATTTCCAATGAAAATCCCAATAGTGTTAATCATAATTTTGAAAACAGTAAAATAAAATAAATGAAAATAATTTTGAAGAATAAGGAGGAGTGCTTGTAATTCCAAATATCAAAGTTTACTAATACAAAGTCTTATTATTAAGGTAGTATGATATATGGGTAGAGGGACTGACAAATGAGTTACTAAAATGTTATAGAAAATTCAGAAACAGACTATAGTATATATGATAGAGTCAACATTACAAATCAGTAGGAAAAAGGGCTAATAAAATATTGGCTACTTACACAGAGAAAAAATAGATTTCTTAACTCACAACAAAAACAAAATGAATTCCAATAAAAAGACTTTCTTAAACAGAAAACAGAAATTATAAAGGAAAATAGTAAAAATTTAATTATTAAAATTAAGAAATTGTTCAATAAAAGGCGATAACCTAAACAAAATATTAAGGCATAGACTGGCAGATACTTCTTGTATATATAACATAAAAATGATCACTATACAGAATATATAACGAACAATTACAAAATGAAAATGACTTAATAGATTAAGGCAAAATATATGAAGAGGCGATTTACAGAGGAGACCTGAATGGTCAGTAAAGATATGAGAAGGTAACCTCACTGACAACCAGAAAATGCAACTTAAAACAATGAGATACCATTTCATATCCATAATGTTAAAAATGATTAAATATCTGACCATACCAAATGTTGATGAGGTAGAAAGTTGGCGCCGTAAATACTGAACAGCTTCTATGGAGAGTAAGTTGCAGATGAAAAGGGCCTGAGATAGGGGCAGTGGGAATAGACAGGGATAAAGTAATTTTTCGGATGATAATTAAATTTAATTTAGGAAATGAATTAAGGAGAAGGTCGAGTAAAAATGACCCCTGTTCTATAGGAGACCCAGAGAATATGGAGGTAGAAATCTATTCAATTAAAATATAATAAACTCCTTTTAGCTATGCTAAATTCTATAGAC
This sequence comes from Macroglossus sobrinus, assembly GCA_004027375.1. Taxonomy (NCBI): domain Eukaryota; kingdom Metazoa; phylum Chordata; class Mammalia; order Chiroptera; family Pteropodidae; genus Macroglossus; species Macroglossus sobrinus. The sequence continues at coordinate 5,062 of PVKZ01006158.1, forward strand.
CCCAGGGACATCTAAATAGAAATATCTAGCAGATATTTAGATAAAAACCCTTGTAGCTCAGTGTTGCTAGGTAGGATATATTATATATTCCGTGCCTACCATTAACTGGAAGATTTTCTATCAGACCTTCAAGTTCTTTTTCTGTGAGTTTAATTCCTATGTTTCCAAGAACTTTGCTCAGGTCACTGACATTAACCATTCCACCTTAGAAAAAAGACAGTAAATTAAAATTAAACAAATTTAATGACTTCAAAACATAAAAAATTATAACTATACTCATGCATTATTTTCATTAATGACCATTATTACCCCCAGTAATGTAATGGAAAGCAATGATAAAAGTAAGATATACTCATGACTAAAAAAGTCATAGCAGAGTCATAAATAAAACCTGTTTGTTTGTTTTTTTAACTTTGACTTGTGGGGGATAAGGGAACAAAGCAAAAAAGTTCATAATGACTTTTTAACTGGATTTAAAGCAACTAGTCCCATAGATTTCTGAAATAATAGAGGTTATTTTTGCCACACAAGCTCAGATTATTTGCCACAAATTTCTAAAATAACTAACTCTTGCTTTATAGAAATAAACTTCAGGTTATTTACTCCCATTAAACTTTAGGAAAACTCAAAGCAAGGTGCAAAAATACAATCAAGGATGTTATCTAATAAAATACAGATATTTTTAAAAAATGACTAATGAATGAATTTGTAATGTTCACAATATCATGTTGTAACTGTAGAGCCAATAATTTAATATTTGAATATTCCCTTTGAGAGACTTTACATTATCCAACACACTATTCTGAAATAACTGTCTAAGAGCTGTAAGAAAAGGCAAATTTAGGTCTAAATGAAAATTGCACAGACATTCACAAAGGAAGATTTTATATTTCATAATTTTAGGCATATTTTCATGAAAATAAAAAATAAAGGTAGTTATGACAAATTTTTAAAAGGTGACATATCTCTATGATCCTTATTACCCAAAGCAATTCTTGTGAGTTTGGTCTTTGCTGAAGCATCATCACTGCCACCAACATGACCACCACCACAACCACCACCACCACCATTACCATTATCACGATTACAATAATAGCACAATAGGTAACACTTGTTTAGAATTTACCATCTACAAAGCACTTTTCAAAGTGCTTTATCACATTTAATATTTATCTTCTTTTTATAAATGAAGAAGTTGAGACATAGAGAAGCTAAGAAATAACTTCTCCAAGATAACATGGCTGATAAGTAGTGGAGGTAAGATTTGAATCTATATATCAGATTCAGAACATTTTGATCTGAAATAGTCTGTTATACTGTTGTTTCCCATTCCTTCTCTGACTTCCCCTTCTCTTCCTTCTACTAGTCTTTCGCTCTCCTCATTTTCTTTTTTTTCATGATGTATAATTAGGCCTTATAATTAAGAATAAATAATGTTACTAGTTCATTACTCTAGCTGAAGATTTCGATTACCTAAAAAAGTAAATTTAATTCAGTTATAGGGTTCCGACATGCCTTTAAATTTTTCCTAATAAATTTAGAAATTTCTAGAGAAAATTTCACAGGAAAGTTTTATAACTTCCAAAAAATCTACCAAATTATGCTCCCTTGAAGGCCTGAGTGGCAACTATGTGGCTTGCCATCAGTTGGTAGGGTTTTTTCCCACTCTGAACATTCCATATCTGTCAGCTCAATACCTATGTTTCTAAGAAAATTTTGAAGGTCACTGGCATCAACCTTTTTACCTTTGGAAAGATGAGAATATAGACATTTGAGAGTTTTAAAACAATGATTCCAAATAACGAAATGTTCATGCTTATAAAGAAAATCTACAATTTGAGAACATGCAAGGAAAAATGAAATTTGTCCAAATATGTAGAATAAATAGAGAAACCATAAAAAGAAGTAATTTCTCTAGTGAAAAGAAAGATCTAATAATAATAAAAAAGATTAAATTTTGGTTGCATAATCGAACAACATAGGTGGCTAATCTAAACATTCACATTCTGCTCAAGTAATAATGGATCTAAATTGTATAATTCAGTGTTCACAATGACAAGGACAGCAGTTTTATCTGTTCAGAGTAAAACAACATGCCAGCAAAACACAACCCTTCAATTTGCGGTTAAAACCCAAATAAATTATCTAATATCCAAATGTAGTAGGTACAAATATCTCACTAATGAGTAAAAACTCCTTGCTTTTAAGTTAATAATAGGATACTTAGAAGATATAAGTTAAAATAGTACAATATAAGACTTAAGGATAACAGTTTTAGAGTAACTTTTTACTCATGGGAGAAATTCTTCACTCCTTCCTTCATCTTTTTTAGAGTGACTTCCTTATCAATTATAAAATAAAGCATACATTAAGGCATTAAAAAACTATATGAAATACCAAAGAATATACCAACTTTCCAAGACTTGCTCTAAAATTTTCTTTATAATTTTACTTGATTTTTAAAATCACTTTCAAGGTCATGGAAAAGACAGTTCTAAATGTAAACAAAAACAATATGACTTTGCTTTATAGCTTCCAACTTATTTGTCACATATATGGCAAATGAATTTCAAGTTTCTCTTTCTATGGAATTAATTTTCTGGCTTAAGTATTTTGGAGTATATTCTTCTATTTAATGCACTGATGGTACAGGATCTAAAAGAGGTACATTCTCATATACTAAAATTTTAATTGGATTTTAGAGATTTTTCTGCTCAATCTATAAATAATTTCTTCTTAATTTTTAAATCATTTTTACTTCAACTATTAATTATTTTATATTATAATTTTGAGCACAATCTACCTAACTGTATTACTTAACGGTGTATATTAAAGAAGCTCAATGGATTTAATTTAATAAAATATATATTTATTTAGTACCTACTGTGTACTAGCCCCTATTTTAAGCAATAAGGATATAGTAGTGAATAAAACAAAAAAAAATTATAAAACATATTAAAAGCTGGTAAGTGCCAGGGAGACAAATTAACCTGAGAAAAGGAACAGAGCATGCTGAGGGCAGGGGCTGCTGCAATTTAAATAGAGAAGCAATGAAAGATGACATGTCAGAAGACTTAAAGGTTAGAGAATGAGCCAGATAAATATCTAGGACAAGAATGTTCCTGGTAGAGGTTAAGTGTAAGTAAAAAGTCTTGGGATGGACTATCTTGTGCGTCTGGAGGCTAGTATGTCTGGAATGGACTGAAGCAGAAAAATGTAGTAGGAGAAGAGATCAGAGGGGTTTAGAAAATCATGTAAGACCTCCTACGTTATAATAAGGACTAACTTTTACCCTGACAGATATAGGAAGCCATTGAGCATTCTGTGTAGAGGAGTTTCATGATTTGATTTATCTTTTAATATGATAACATAGGATACCATATGGATTATCAACAAGGGGTAAAGGTGAAAGCAGAGAGGCCAGTTAGACGACTGCAATAATCCAGAAGAATAACAGTGGCTGGGAAAAGAAAAGGCATGTTGGAGGTGATAAGAAGTGTCAGACTGTGGGAGAGCCACAATTCTGAAGGGAGAGCCAATATTTATCAAGGATTAGAAACAGTGTGTGAGAAAGACAGAGGGGTCAAGGTGACTCCAAGATTTTTGGCCAAAGCAATAGGAAAGATGAAGTTGACATTTACTGATATGAAAATCTCAGAGAGAGGAGAGTTGGTTTGGTGCAGAAGGAGGTTTGGTTTTAGACATGTTAAGTTCTAGATCCTTTAAGACAGCCAAGTTGGCAGTTGAGTATGTAATTCTGGAAATCAAAGTAGAGGTCCAGACCAAAAACATAAACAAACTGGGATTTGTCAATATATCACCATTAAACAGCTCGATTCCCAGGAGAGTGTCTAGGTTACTGGCCTTAACCTCTCCTCCTTAGAAAACAAACAAGAATGGAACATGAAGCAAAATGAGTTTAAGTTATTAAAAATATTTTTGCATGTGACTTATTATCTGAATATATATGCTTTACCATTACTATAAGAAAGACAAAGAAGAACATGTACATCATGTGATTATTACTTTTCTGTATGAACTCCCATTTAACTTATCTTCGAGCACAATAGAAAAATCAGAATTAGAACCTCAATCTTTAAAACATAACTTGGGTAGAAGCCTGTATTATAAACAATTCAAGAAGGGATAGTCTACAGAAAATGATTAAAACTAATATCATAGAGAATAGGAATGAGATTTGATGCCAGGGACCTCATTAATCAAGCAAGCAAGCAAGCAATTAGATAATAGAGAAAATATTATAAGGTAACTTTAAGATCATAAATAGAATCTAAATACTTCTTTGAAGTGACATTCACATTCATAAAATTAATCATCATATAGGGAACAATTTAGCAGTATTTACAACACATTCACAATGTTGTACAACTATAACCTCCAGTTCCAAAACATTTCATCCTCCCCAAAGGAGAGCTTATACTCATTACAAAGTCACTCCCTACTTCTCCCTCAACCCAACCCCTGTGGACCACTAATCTACTTTCTGTCTCTCTGGATTTTACTATAATCTTCCTATATAATAGGCTCTCATTAAACTGATCCCTGAAAATTTAGTAATCCTTTTCTTTATAGCTTGCTGTGTATGTTTAGATTTTTTGGGTTATGAATACAGAGTCTCTGGAAATATGTAATGAGACATTGTAGCATAAAACATTATAATGATGGAAGTAATTAAATAAAAAATCTATACATAGGAAGGTAGACAGGACTCAATTTAAGTGATAAATATGAGTCTTGAAGATTTCATAAGTTTCTAATATTTCTTATTAGGCTTTTAATTTATCATCCATAGATTTCACACCATCCAACATTCTATTCTGAAGTATGCTTCCAGCAGCTATAGGAAAAGGAACAATTAATGTCAGAAGGGAAACGGTATGACTATTCCGACAATTATTTCATAACTTCAATAAAGCACTGATTTATAAGTGGGTGAGGAATGTGTTCTAACTCATTCTTAAATTAAAAAATGAAATTATGGAAAGAAAAATTGTCTCCGTTTAACAAATATACACCTTTTTTGGCAACTAAGGAGACTGATAGCTGAGGGAAACACTATTATGCTGAAACAATTTTTCATTTTTCTTTTTCTCTTGATTTCTCCCTTTTCTTTCTTTTACTTGTCCCCCACAGTCTTCTTCCCTTTTTTACTTAGGATTAGGCTGATGAGCTGCTTGATGTTCCAATGGCAAGGCTATGGCTGAAGGGCCTGGTAAATTGCAGACTAAATCTAAATACCAGTGCCCTTTTCTGGTCATTTTCAGTAATTTTCAAAAGGGCCTAAACAGGTAAAAAATTTCAACTGTTTAACACAAGGCTATAAAACTAAGCTCCCTATAGGGCCTTAGTAGCATCTCTATAGCTCATCATCAATTGGCACAGTTTCCTGCAGCTTTATGAGTTCATCTGTGAGCTCAAACCCCATGCTTCCCAGAACTCTCTCCATTTCACTGACATGAACCCTTTTTCCTTTAAAAATATAAGAACATTAATGTCTGGAAATAATCATTCCACAAATTGGTGAAAGATTCACTGCCTAAAATGCTCCTTCCCCTACTTGAAAAAATATAAAAGGAAAAATGAAACATATTTAACTATACAGAATTATGGGGAATCACAAAATAGAACACAATCCTTTAATATTTAAAAAAGGAAGTTTTCTTATTTCTGAACACAAGTCTACCCTGCAGAGAACTAGTTTGTTTTCATAACTGGCCAGGAAATAGATAAAATATGAAAAATTATAAATTCTACTATTATTATATTTATTATCTTTTTGTCTGAATAATATGATTTTCTTTTCATAGTGAGAATAATCTGATCCAATCAAAGCTTTAGTTTTACACTTATTTCAGTTTTATATTTTCATGGTTTTTCAATAATTAGGTGAACCCCGTTACTTATTATATTCAAATTTTAATCCAACATAGAGAATTGTAACAGAGTTGTTAAATCCTGAATGATGCAAAATCAAATTGTGGCAAAAACTGAGCACATGCCATTTAATGGTGTAAGTACAGAGGTTTCAATTTAAAAGTAATCTCTTAATGGCAGAATGAGTGATGTCAGCAAAAGTAACTGAGCAGCAAGCTCTGTGGAACCATCCCTCCATGGAAATGCAAAAAACTGAAGGAAAAAAAATCTATCAGAATCAATCTTGTCAGGTCTCTAGAAAACAGTCAAAGATTTAAATAAAACAAGCTAAAACTGAATCCAAGAAAAAGGTGACTTACACACAGTAAGAGAGTTCTGTGGCATTTTAACCTAGCTTTGCTCCACCCTACTCCCCAAACTAGTTTTGATCACCTATCTCTGTCGGCAATACATTTTTAAACACAAAAAGGCAATCTCTTTCATTCCATTCACAAGCTTCTTCATTTCAAATTTTTTATTAACTGTAAGAAAATGTAAATCAAATGCACACATCAAATATATATATGTTCACATGGTTGCTAAATCTAAGCTAAACAGAATCATTCTTTCTATTCTAGATGTAGGCAGAACATTCCAAAAGTTATTTCCATAGTAAAACCAGCAAGGTTAGGAAAGCATGACATCCACAGAGAAAGGCAAAACAGGAAATGCAGTCCATTTATTGACTATAGATTTTTATCCTCCTCCTCCCCCAATGAGAACAAAGTACATGAAAAAAAATCACTCTACTTACTAGAAATGTACCTGTTTTAACAATTGTCCTGAGCTAGTGTCATATAGGAAAATAAAATACAGAAATATGAGATTCAAAAGTCAACTATTTTCACAGAACCGGATTTTTACCTTCCAAATTAGGAGAAACAAAAACTATTTTGATCAGATCGGAGAGAAAAAAATTTAAAATTGAAATCTTTTACCACTGTTTTATTGGATTTTTGAAATTATCCTTTTCATTATTGAAATTCTAATTATTGTTTTCATTTTCACTGATGCAGGCAGACTAGTTTACTCTTGATTTACATGAGCAAAATATTCAGCATTTTGAGGTCAACTTCTCAGCTCTAATGACTGGCATATTTTTCACATCAGATACTCAATGGAATTTTATAGAAATCAAACTATAAAAAGACTTTAAACACAAATTAAAGAATAGAATTAGCTCACAAAATTTTTGACATATTTTTTTATCAAGAAAAAGACAACTTAAAAAATTGTCGTTGCTTGTAAGTTACTTGAAAAATTCATGATTTTTGTCATATTGTAAGTGATGTTATAGTATTATGTAAAAACAAACCTCTATGACATGAAAAATTTACAAATGAAAGTCCTAGATAATTGAACAACTATTTACAGAAGTATTAGAAGTATATCCAAGTCATATAATACATATGTATACATATGTTGTATATAACAAGAAATATTAGAGCCGTGAACAGGAAAATTTGTACATATACAGTTGTTCATATGGCTGCTAATAGAAGCTAAATAGAATCATTCTTTTTCTTCTGAGTATAGGCAGAACATTCTAAAAGTTATTTCCATAGTAAAACCAGCTAGGTCAGAAAAGCATGAAAAATATGGGTCAGTTTCACTGGGCACCACCAGCAATTCTCAGAAACAAAAATGATAGGACCTATTAGGTGCAAGGCTAGCTATTTAATCTAAGTTATGCTTCGTTGGGACACATTTTAGCTAAATCTTGACCTCTACAATACATCACATCTCCATGCTGACATATATCATAAGAAATACTTTTTCCCTAAATGGTAAATTCAAGATCTTTCTGTCCCCAGTGATGTAACTAGGGCTCTAAACTTGAGTCTGAGTCTTTCAAGAACCTTCATTTTAAGCTCAATCCTGACATTAAGTCCTCAGATGACTAGATCACCAATAAGCAGTAATTTAAGAATTCTAACTCTAATTTAAAGAAAAAAAGGCTTAATCATTCCACATGTCCACTTTATTTTACATATACTTTTTAATCTAACAATCAATCATTTTCACTCTCTTGGTTGATCTTGTTATTTAAAAATGAGGAACAGGACTCAATGGCAAAATTAGAGGATAGTATCAAACAACAGCTATATTTTTTCTCATAATTCTGCCCATTTTGGCAATACTAAAAAATTACAAATCTATCATAACCTAAGATAGACATCTTAAGCAAAAAAAAAATAGTTTTCTGTTATGAAAATTGATGGTTCCCCATCTAGTCTCACTTTTCTTAATGGGCACATCATTGCAAACAAAGAAAATAAGACAATGAAGACCAGCTGCCTATTCTTTGTGGTAGACTAAAACTGGTAAAAGCTCAAGAATTAAAAGTACTGAAAGCAAAAAAACAACGAGACAAACAAAAACTTATAGAAACAGATAACAGTTTACTGGTTACCAGAAGGAAAGTGGAGATGGAGGAAGATAAGGGTAAAGGGAGTCAAATATATGGTGATGGAAGGAGATTTAACTTTGAGTGGTGAACACACAATGCAATAGACAATGTATTATTGAATTGTACCCATGAAACTTATATATTTTTGTTAACCAATATCATCCTAATATATTTAATAAAAGCATAAGATGAACAAGTTTGAATCATCTAAAGGTTAGATCAAGGAATGTTCCAAACAGACACTTCTTAGACCCACTAAAATGTTCTCAGGTTAATATCTTCAAGTTTTGCTTATTTGGCTTGATAATTAGTTTAGCCCTGATTCAGAATTCAACAAACTTTAGAGATTGTCTCTGGCTCATCAAGGGGGATTAGAAGTCTAGGAACATAGTGCTTTGACCATGGAGTCTGGCCAGGAATGTGAAAATGTAAGTGGAAGCATAAATGAGGTGGCTGGGCACTCAGGTATTCCATACATTCAAACCAGAATGCTTCAGTGGTTATCTTCTGGAGTATCAGGAGAACTCTGCCATATTCATCTGGTATAGAAAATAGGTCTCACACATCTCATACCTCCTTTACTCTGACTTTTTAAATGTCGTTGGAAATGTTGGTGGAATAGGGACAGAAATTTTTTTTAAGAAGTTCTTACTTTTGATTATGTTCTCTTTTCTCTCTAACTTTTTTCAGTTTTCCTTTGTTAAAGTTGCTTCTATGTATCTTATTCCCTTCCCCCCCACTACATTATCTTTTTCTATATCTGTCCATATCTAATAGTGGCCCTGGCCATACTCTCAACTGAAAGTTGCTGATGTCCTGAACAATGCAAATATATCTTAAATACTTACCATCAACTGGTAGACTGTGAGTCAGATCATTAATTCCTTGTTCTGTAAGGTTCATCTCCATGTTTTGGAAAAGAGTACTCACTTTATTGACATCAACAATCCCTCCTTCTAAAAAAAAAAAGCATACGAGAAAAACTTATTGGCTCTAAAATGTGACCATTGAAATTACTTACTTTGCATTATGATTATCAGTCTTATGAGAAAGACCAACATTAAATAATGTCTGTTCATATATATCAAGGGGTTAATAGGGTATTAGAAAATAAATCTTCTAGGAGGCCCAGCTTTATCTCAATTATTAACAGCACATGGTAACAAGAAATCAAAATATGGCTGATGAGTAGAGTGGTTGCTTTCTGAACTCCTAGATTAGGTACCTCAACTCCTGACAAATATCTGTAATTGAGTTCTGTTTCCATTTATTTGGGTGACCTAGGTATTTGCAAAGTCCTTTGATAACTCTACTAACGATACTGAAATTGTAATAAGTACCAATAAAGTAAATTATAGCCCAAAAAAGAGACATCCAATGACTTAGACTAGAAGGACGTGGCAGCTGAAAAGGGAGATGACAGAGAAGAAATTGGAAGAAAGTAAGAAAAGAAGCAGCAGGCTCTGTTTCTCTATTGTACATGAGAGTGTCTTCCTATTATGTCATGGAGAATAGAAATAGATAGCAATGGATTTCAAGCTTCCCTGAGAACATGGGTTCCTAAATGCAAACAAAATAAAAGTACTCCTCACAATGCTAGAAGACAATCTGACTCTGTGTGGGATAACTATGACAATATCTTAGTACCACTGATTGGTATGAAATTATTACAAACAGTGTAAGTAAAAAAAAAAAATCAGCAAATACTTGAGGCATCTGTCAATCACATCCCATCACTACCCAGCATTGGCAGTCTTTTTGTTTTTCTCATTTGGCGTAGCAACTCCTTTTATTTATTCTATTCATTAATTGTATATTTGTTACCTAAGTAATATGTGAAACTAATACTTTGCTGGGGGAGGAATAAAGATGCACAAGGAAAAATCAGTCACGGTCTCTGCCAAAAGAAGCTCACATTTTGTAGAAGAGCAGAGTGGTACTCATTTGTAATACAATGAGTTAAGTCAGAGAAGGTAAAGGAAGGTGGACTCTCAGGATTCTAGCATGTATTACAAGAATAATAATGGTGGTACCACAATTGAAAAACAGCATGGAAGTAGGAACTGGGTTAGGGTCCAGAATTTGGCAACTACTGGACATGCTATTGGCATTTTCTTGTAGAACAACTCTTCATTATGTTGAAAAGTCCCACAAATTGTAGGGAACTCACCATAACCCCTTCCAGGACATGTGGCCCTGTCCCAGTGTCCACTGAGACATTTGGTCTACACCAAAAAATCCAATGACATTTGCTTCTTGATATGTGCCATTACCAGCTAAGGTAGGCTGCTGAGGCAAGAAGGGTTATTATTGATAATATAGCCACATTTATTGGACCAATAATATATGATAGTATTTTTATGTATAATCTTATAAATCAAACATATAAATAAACATTATAGGCTATTAGAACCAAATATCAAGGAATATTTGGCGTGGATTAAATATGCTCATGGACATTTTGATAGACCAAATTTTAAAGACCTATTGGTGTGGACCAAATGTTTCTGTGGATGTTGTGGATAGGACCAAATGTCTGCTCACCAGTATCCCTGACAATCAGGGAATTTAATGTTAATAGCACCCACTCTACAATCACATTGTGACAACTTTTCTTTTTCACTTAGATAGGAAATAGAATCATTATAGAAATTCTCACCATCAACTGGTAGATTGTTCATCAACTCCCAATGTTTCTTATCTTTGAGTTGTGTTCTCATGTTTCCCTGAACATTTTTTATGTTGTTGACATCAACCTCTCTTCCTTCAAAGCAAAAGAAATGAAGAAATGATGTCATAATTCCATATAATTTTTAAAAATTGCCTTTGCAGCATTACAATCCAACTCCTGGATGAACAGAGCGCTGACCTAACAAATAGGCCATTGGGCCTTCAGATAAAGACTTTTTTGTTAATTCTAATATAATCTCTGAATGATAGTTGAGGCCAGAGAACATGTAATTATGCGTAAATACTTTCTAGTAAATTAGGATGATATAGATGATATAAATACTATGTATTTGCTTTATTCTGAGATTGCCTTGCTAGCTTTCACATTTTCCTTCACCATTTATGGTGCTGAACCAGAATTTATTTAGCTTTCCCACCATAAGAGAAAATATGCTCATTATTAGCAAAGACTCCAGATAAGGACTATGAAAACAACAAAGTGCATTGAAGTTTTATTGCTAAAAGTTCTAATAATCCTCTATCTAACTCTAGGCATTTATACATAAAATGTTTTTAAAGATGTGTGTGAATAGTAGATTTTATAAGCCCATATAATCATGACGTAGAAAGAATATTAAATTATAATTTAGTGGAAAAAACACTAAAGAACATTAAATTATAATTTAGTAAAAAAAAGTTCTGATTTCTGGCAGCATCTTATTCTTAGGTGTTATCCTAGGATCCTGCCTGTTATAGCCTTTATTCTATCCATTAAAATTAACCTTCTCATTAGCTATTTATAAAAAAAAAAACTTAGTTGGAATCCAGAAAAACATATAGATTTAGAATACAAACATGAAGTATTTATATTGTGAAAAAAACCTCCAGGCAGAGTCCATAAATTCCACTATTTTATTTGAGTATATATATATTTTTTATGGTGACATTGGTTAACAAAATCCAATAGGTTTCAGCTGCACACTTTAAATGTAAGACATATATATATATATATATATGTAAGATATATATATATATGTAAGATATATATATATATATAAAGATATATATATATAAAGATATATATATAAAGATATATATATAAAGATATATAAAGATATATATATAAATATATATATATTTATATATATATATAGATATATATAAAGATATATATATATATATATCTTTTTCCCATCTACCTCCCCACTCCTTCTCCTACCCTCTTGTAACTACAAGTCTCCAGTCCATGTCCATGAGTCTCTGTTTATTTGTCCTGTTCATTTGTTGCTTGTAAGGTTTATATCCCGCATATAAGTGATATCATGTGATTTTCAACTTTTTCAGTCTGGCTTATTTCACTCCCTGGATTGCAATAATCTGGTTAATTTCTAGTTCTCAAAATATTAATTCTGCCAATTTTTGCAGTTTTCTCACTGTTTTTATGGAGGAGAGAATTTTTTGATGGTTCTTAATCTGCCATTTTCTCTTACATCCCCAGGTGACTTTCTGAAGCTAAAGATGACTTTACATGGCAATTATTAATAGCTCCACTTAATTGTTTTCTGTTTTCCCAGTGAAATTTAAAACCATAAAGAGAGATTCTAGGAAACATGGCAGAGTGAAAGACTGTCTCAGAGCTTTCCCCTCGAAATAACAATAAACTGTACATCTAAAACTCAACAAAAAACACCTAAACTGCACAGCAGTACATCTGATGTGAGATCTGTGCATAAGAACTACCAGAGGTCGGAAACCTGGGTATCAGGAAGTATACTGGGAGAAATAAAGAAGCTGCCTCTTGCAGCCTCTGGAGCTCCTTGCAGGAGGAGGGGGAGGGATGAAGGTGCAGTGAATTCCCTGATTAGCCCTGCCTGAAAATACCAGGACTTCTACACAGAGGGCAGCAGGATCTAGTCATCAGGGCAGCAAGCAGAGAAGTGGGACGGGACAGCATAAAAACAACAGCTGATTTAAACTGGCCCAGATTGCAAAATTGAGGCTGATCTGCAGCCCTCAACCCACAAACCAGAGGGCCACTCCTCCCAAACCCTCGGAGACTGTACACCATGGAGCCCCAGGGGAATCTGAGCAAACACTACCGAAACAGTTGCTAATACTGACAGGGATTAAAACTGAGAGTAGCAAGTGTGCTTAACTATCTACAAGAAAATAAAAGATTATTTGGGCTTTATATAAAGTAGAGATTCAAGAGGCTTAGATGCCACCTACTGAAAACTAAAAGAAAAGCAGCTTCTTTGAAGCAGGCTTAAGAGAGACCTTAATATAATAAATCTTCTTTCTGGACAAACAACATAATACACTTCCATTAATGCCCAGGTGGAGAAATACTCCATTAAACACCATGAACAACCAAGGTGATAAGGCATCTCAGAAAGAATTGAAAAAAAATCTCCAGAAAATAAGCTGAAAGATATAGAAATACACGACTTAAGTGACAGGGAATTCAGGATGGTACTTCTGAAAAAAACTCAGTGAGTTCTGAAAAGAGTCATTTCAACAATTTCAGGAATTGAAAAAACTACTAGATGAGCAGAGCAAGGAGACTGAAACCATCAAGAAGAACAGAATAGATCTTCTGGAGATAAAAAACACACTGCAAGAGTTGAAAAATGAAAGAGCAAGATTGGGAAATAGAGTCAACCAAACAGAGGAAAGGATCAGTGATGTTGAAGACAGAAATCTAGAAATAAATCACAAGGAAGAAGAGAGAAATCAAAGAATGAAAAATGATGAAAGAGAAATTCAAGAACTAGCTGATTCCATCAGGAAAGAAAACATAAGAATACTGGGCATTACCAAAGACAAGGAAAAGGAGCAGGGACTAGAAAACATTTTCAGACAAATAGGGGACAAGAATTTCCCAAATCTAAGGAATAAGCTGGAACTGGGAATTTAAGAAGTCAACAGAACATCCAATTATCTCAACTCATAAATGCCTTCACCAAGACACCAATTGCATTAAAGTTATCAAAATTAAACAACAAAGATAGAATTCACAGGGCATCCAGGGAGAAGAAAACAGCAATGTATAAAGAAAAACCCATTAGATTATTGTTGGACTTCTCAGTGCAGACCTTAGAAGCCAGAAATGAGTGGAATCACATATTCAAAATATTAAGTGAAAGAACTACCAGCCTAGAATAACGAACAAGAAGCTAAGCTCTCCTTTAGACATAAAGGAGAAATTAAGACCTTTCCAAACATACAAAAATTGAGGGCATTCTCCACTGAGGCCTGCAATATAAAAAATTCTAAAATGAGTCAGCTCACCTAAAACAAAATAACAACACAAAAAATACATAATTAGGGGTAAAGTGACTCTCAGGCAAATAGAAGCATAGTAGTACAATTCTTAGTAAGAAGAGGGCATTATAAGCTTAAATAATAAGAATAGAATTGCTATAGCAAGATAGTAATGAATGTTCAGCATACATAGGGACGAATTGAGATAACAATGACTGAAAAGAGGAGGAGTTAAAGATCCAAATTTGCAAAAGGGGAAGGAGGTAAGGTATGTACAGAAGAAAATGAACGAGTGTGTGTGTGTGTGTGTGTGTGTGTGTGTGTGTGTGTATAAACTATATTTTTCGTATTTGTAATGGTAACCACACACTAAAGATTTATAACTGAAGTATGTAACATAAAACAAGAATAACCAGAGGGAAAACCCACAAAAGCAAACCAAAATAAAGAAAACAGAAACAAAAGGACAAAGAAGCAATGGAAACACCGAGTTACCAGAAAGCAAAAGATAAAATGGCTATAAGAAGACCTCATATTTCAATTATCACCCTAAACATAAATGGACTGAACTCACCAATAAAAAGGCACAGAGTTGCAGAATGGATCAAAAAATAAAATCTGACCATATGCTGCCTCCAGGAGACACATCTCAGCTCCAAAGACAAATATAGACTCAAAATGAAAAGGTTGAAAATAATATTTCAAGCAAATAGCATTCAAAGAAAAGTGGGAGTAGCAATACTAATATCAGATAGAATAGACTTCAAAATAAAAAAGGTAAAGAAAGATACTGAGGAACACTTCATAATTATTAGGAGAATCATGCACCATCATGACAAACCCTCAGCCAATATTATGCTTAATGGTGAAAAACTAAAAATCTTCCCTTTAAGATCAGAAACAAGGCAAGGCTGTCCACTATCACCACCGTTATTCAATATAATATTGGAGGTCCTAGCAAATGCAATCCAGCAAGAGAAAGATATAAAAAGCATTCAAATAGGAAATGAAGTCAAACTGTCACTATTTGCAGATTACATAATTCTCTAAATAGAAAACCCTAAAGACTTCACAAGAACCCTACTAGAAATAATAAGCAAATACAGTAAAGTCTGTGGATACAAAATCAATGTTCAAAAATCCATAGTGTTCCTATACTCTAATAATAAAGTGCCAGAAAAGGTAGGGAAAAAAAGTCCTTTTACAATTGCAACAAAAAGAATAAAATACCTAGGAATAATATTAACAAAAGATGTGAAGGACCTATATAATGAAAACTACAAGATCCTATTTTAAAAAATCAAAGAAGATACAAAGAAATGGAAAGATATTCCGTGTTCTTGGATTGGAAGAATCAACTTACTTAAAATGACCATATTACCTAACGCATTATAGAGATTTAATGCAATCTGCATCAAAATCCCATTGTCATTTTTTAAAGAAATAGAACGAAAAATCATCAGATTCGTATGGAAGCACAAAAGACTCTGAATTGCCAAAACCATCCTGAGAAAAAAGAACGAGGCTGGAGGCATCACTCTGCTTGACTTCAAATTATACTACAAAGTGATAGTAATCTAAATGGCATTGTATTGACAGCAAAACAGACAAATGGACCAGTGAAACAAAATCAAGAGCTCAGAAGTAAACTCATCTTTATATGGACAAATAATTTTTGACAAAAAAGCCGAAAACGTATAGTGGATAAAGGAAGGAAAGCCTCTTTAAGAAATGGTGCTGAGAAAAATGAAAGGCCACCTGCAAAAGAATGAAACTAGACTGTTGTCTATCACCACACATCAAAATTAATTAAAAATAGATTAAGAACCTGAATATAAGATCAGAGTCAATAAAATGCATAGAAGAAAACAGAAACTAAACTCAAGGACCTTGATCTTAAAGAGGATTTTATGAATTTGACCTCAAAGGTAAGGGAAATAAAAGCAAATATATATGAATGGGACTATATCAAACTAAAAAGCTTCTGTTCAGCAAAAGAAATTGTCAACAAGGTAAAGAGACAACCATCCAAATGGGAAAATATATTTGTAAGCAACACCTTCAATAAGGGTTTAATATCCAAAATATACACAGAACTCATACAACTCAATAACAACAAAAAACAAATGATCCAATCAAAAAATGGGCAGAGGACCTGAACAGACACTTCTCCCTAGAGAACATACAAATTGCCTACAAACATATGAAAATATGTTCAACATCGCTAGCTAACCACAATGAGATACCATCTCACACCTGTTGGAATAGCAATAATCAACAGGACAAGTAATAACAAATGTTGGAGAGGATGTGGAGAAAAGGAACCCTCATACACTGCTGATGGGACTGTAAATTGGTACAGTCACTATGGAAAACAAGTATGGAGGTCCTCAAAAAACTAGGAATTGATCTACCATATGATCCAGCAATCCCTCTACTGGGTATTTACCCCAAAGACTTGAAAACCCATATCCAAAAAGATATTTGCACACCATTGTTCATAGCAGCATTATTCACAGTGGCCAGGACATGGAAGCAACTGAAGTGTCCTACAATAGATGATTGGCTAAAGAAGCCATGGTACATATATACAATGGAATATTACTCAGCCATAAGAAGAGATAAAATACTGCCATTTGCAAAGATATGGATGAACCTCGAGATAATAATGCTAAGTGAAATAAGCCAGACTGAAAAAGTAGAAAACCGCATGATATCACTTATATGTGGGATATAAACCTAAAAGCAACAAATGAACAGAACAAACAGGAACTTAGGGACGTGGACAATGGACTAGTAGTGGTTACCAGAGAGTAGGGACTCGGGGAGGAGGGGAGGATAAACAGGGTCAAATATAGGGGGTAAGGGGAGTGGGAAGTGGGTAAAAGGGATCAAATATATAGTAACTGAAGGAACTGAACTTTGGGTGGTAATTACCCAATAGAATATATAGATGTCAAATTATAATGTACACCTGAAAATTATATAATTGTGTTATCCAATGTTACTTCAATAAACTTAATTAGAAAATAAACGGAATAAAAATAAATAAAAATAAAAGCATAAAGAAAACAAACAAATGAAAAACTAAGTACATGTTTTTCACTGGTATACAATAGTATTGGAAAATGGAGGAATGATTTAATAATACCTGAAAATGAAGGAATGATCTCTTTGGGAGAAAGAACTTACCCTAGTAGAATGATATGCAATTGATGGCAAAGATATAACTAATGGCATATGAGCCACATGAAAAAATATATTTATATGTAAGAAGAGGCAATGTTTAGTAAAATGTTCCTATGTGATGTTGCTTGATTTCATTGGACCGTGCTCAGCTTAATGTAGTCTATTTTAGTTTATTTAAAGTGGGAATTACTTTGTGATTCATCACATATCAATTCAAATTAACATTTTCTTTAAGACCTACAATTCTGACCTTGAATCATGAAATCTGATCCAAGGATATGGTGATTTATGTCTATATAAAGAAAGAAAAAAATGTCATACATACTAACCAAAACCCTGGTAGCCTTTATTCCTGTGTAAACTACCGACCGACAGAGAACCTAGCAACATTCTCAGCTTCTATTAGAACACTAAAAATTGTGATATACAAGACACTAAGCTCGTTGAATAAAGAACTATGTCTATTTTTCCTCACCATTGTATCTCTAGCCCTTAGCATAATACCTATTTATATGGTAGTGATTATTTGTTGAATGAATAAATAACTGGTAAAAAAATATATACCAACTTTAATATATTAAAAGAAAAAAATCCTTGTTATTTAAGTGAAATAAGTACTATCACAAATATTAGCTTCAAATCCCAAATTCTCATGAGGGCATAATGATGTCTAAGTCACTCACCACCAGCTGGTATATCTGAGGTTAGGTCATTAAGTTCCTCAGCTGTGAGTTTGATTGCCATGTTTCCAACAATGGTGTCAAGGTCATGAACATCAACATGCAACCCTACAAAAGAGAAAGATATGAGGAAAGGGAAATAAAAGTCAAAATATAATAAATATTAATTTCTGTATTGTGGTTATCAATTTCTTCATAAAAAAGAAGCCCAAGATATTTAAGTGTTTAAAGAAGGCTATTAATGAACTAAAATTAATATATTCATCTATATACATTGAAGATAAGCTTAAATTAGCAAGATGTTGAAAGATGGTTAAGAAACCACACAGATTAATTTTAGCTGCAAAAGAGCAAATATAACAATTTTAATATAAATATTTATATAAGTAAGCAAGGTTCAGTTTGGTCACTGTACATCCATATATACCAGCTTAAATTTGTTTCTCTAGGCCTAAATTTTATTATTTCCACAGACAAAACTAAGGTAAACAAATAATTAGAATAGCTTTTAAAAATAAAACATAAAAGATTATTCAATCAATATGAACACATTAAAATAAGTTATAGGACTGTATATGAGAATGGCAGGAAGCAATATTTAGTGACAAATAAAAAACAAAAACAAAACACCAGAATCTCAATCTGACTTTCAATTAATCTAACTCACCTTTTGGAGCATAATTCAACAACCTATTCTTATATATTTTTCCATTAGCTGTAGTTGTAAGAAAACACATAATTTAAGTCACAGACATAAGAGCTAAATATGCTAAAGCGATACCAAATACCGAAGTTCAGAAACAAATCATAAAATAATTTGTTTCTAAAATTTCCTTAGATTCTTAAAAAATAAAACAATATGTAAATCAAAAAAAATTTAAATCTTTTCTGTTTTCCTATTTCTCTTTTTGATCACACTTGACATTTGATACCATTTTATATTAATTTCAGGTGTACAGCATAGTTGTTAGACATTTATATAATTTACAAAATTATGCCCCTGATATTCTACATAGTTATTACAATATTATTGACTATATTCTCTATGCTGTATTTATATCTCCATGACTATTTTGTAACTACCAATTTGTACTTCTTAATTCTTTCACTGTTTTCACTCACTCTCACAACTCCCCTCTCATCTGGCAATCATCAATTTGTTCACTGCATTGATAAGTCTGTTTCTGTTCTGTTTGCTCATTTATTTTGTTCTTTAGATTCCACATATAAATGAAATCATGTGGTATTTGACTTTCTCTGTCTGATTTAACTCAACTCAGCACAATACCCTCCAGGTCTATGTTGCTGCAGATGGCAAGATTTCATTCTTTTTTATGGCCGAGAAATATTCCATTTATATATGAACCATCTCTTCTTTATCCAATCCTCTATGGATGGGCACTTAGGTTGCTTCCATATCTGGGCTATGAACACAGGGGTATAAATATCTTTTCAAATTAGTGTTTTGAATTTCTTCTAATAAATACCTAGAAGTGAAATTGCTGGGTCACAAAGTAGTTCTATTTTTCATTTTTTGAGAAAACCCACTGGTTTTCATAGTGGCTGCACCAGTCTATAATCCCACCAACAATGCACAAGGCTTCCCTTTTCTCCACATCCTCAACAACACTTGTTTGTTGATTTATTGAGGAAAGCTATTCAGATAGGCATGAGGTGATATTTCATTGTGGTTTTAATTTGCATTCTCTGAGGATTAGTGATATTGCACATCTTTTCATATGTCTGTTGGCCATCTGTATGATCTTTTTGGAGAAATGTCTATTCAGTTCCTTTGTCCATTTCTTAAATGAATTGTTTGGGTTTTTTTTTTTCGTGTTAAACTGCATGGGTTCATTATAAATTTTGGATACTGCTTATCGGATTATCATTGGCAAATATCTTCTCTCATTCAGGAGGCTGTCTTTTTGTTTTGTTGATGGTTCCTTTGTTGTGAAAATTTATTCTAGTTTAATGTGGTCCCATCAAACTAGATATTTATTTTTTCTTTTGTTTATTTTTTTGTTTGTTTGTTTCCATTGTCTGAGGAGATATATCAGAAAAAATATTACTACGAGCATTATCAGAGAGTTTACTGCCTATGTTTTCTTCTAGAAGTTTTATGGTCTCAGGTCTTATATTTAGGTTTTTTATCATTTTGAGTTTATTCTTGTAGGTGTAAGAAGAAAGTGGTCTAGTTTCATTTTTTGCACATATCTGTTCGGTTTTCTCAATATCATTTATTGAAGGGACTGTGTCTACCCCATTGTATATTCTTGCCTTCTTTGTCCATATAAGTATGGGTTTATTTCTGGACTCTATCCTGTTCCATTGACCTATGTGTCTGCTTTTATGCCAGTACCATGATGTTTTAATTACTATATCCTTGTAGTATAGTTTGATATTAGGTAGCATGATACCTCCAACTTTGTTCTTTCTCAAGATTGCTATGGCTATTTGGGGTCCTTTGTGGTTCCATATAAGTTTTAAAATTATTTGTTCTAGTTCTGTAAAAAAATGCCATTGGTATTTTGTTAGGGATTGCACTGAATCTATAGATCACTTTGGGTAGTATGGACATTTTAACAATGTTAATTCCTCCTATCTATGAACATGGTACATGCTTCCATTTATCTGTATCTTCTTCAATTTCTTTAACATTTCATAATTTTCTGAGCACAGGTCTTTTACTTCCTTGGTTAAATTTATTCCTAGGTATTTTTTTTAATGCAATTGTAAATGGGATCTTTTTTCTTAACTACTCTGATAGTTCATTATTGGTATATAGAAATGCAGCTGATCCCTAAATATTAATTTGTATCCCACTGTTAAGATTTTCTCTTTGTCTTTAACCTTTGGATTTTTAATTATGATGTATCTTGGTGTAGGTCTCTTTAGGTTCATCTTGTTTGGGACTCTCTGTGCTTCCAGAGCTTGTGTGTGTGTTTCCTTCACCAGGTTAGAAAAGTTTTCCGTCATTATTTCTTCAAATACATTTTCAATCCCCTACTCTCTCTTCTCCTTCTAGTATCCCTACAGTGAGAATTATGGTACCCTTGATGTTGTCACAGAGGCCCCTTAAATCAGGGGTCCCCAATTCCTGAGCCACGGACTGGTACCAGTCTATGGCCTGTCAGGAACCATGATGCACAGCAGGAGGTGAGCAGTGGACGAGTGAGTGAAACTTCATCTGTATTTGTAACCGCTCCTCAGCACTAGCATCACTACCTCAGTTCCACCTCAGATCATCAGGCATTAGATTCTCATAGGAGGACCAGTCCCTACTGCCATTTTAAAAAATTCTTTTTTCTTATTGCTGCTCTGATTGTTTTCTGGTACCTTGTCTTCCAAATAGCTAATTTGTTCCTCTGCTTCTTCTAATCTGCTGTTGACTCCTAATGTATCCTTCATTTCAGTTATTGTAGTCTTCATTTCTTATTGGTTCTTTTTTTATGGTTTCTAAGTCCTTTTTTATGTTTACTATCTCTTTGTTAAAGTCCTCACTGAGTTGATCTATTCTCCTCCTAAGTTTGTTAAACATCCTGTAATCAATGTTTTGAACTCTGCATTTGGTAGTTGGCTTGCCTCCATTTCATTTAGTTCTTTTTCTGAGTTTTCTCCTGTTCTACCATTTGGAACATCTTTGTCTCCTCATTTTTGCTGCTTCTCTGTGTTTGTTTCTATGTATTAAGTACATCTGCTGCATCTCCCAGTCTTGGGAGGGTGGCCTCATGTACTAGATATCCTGGGGGGCTCAATGGTACAGTCTCCCTGGTTACCTGAGCTGGGTATTCCAGAAGTATCCTTTGTGGATTGCGTGTGCCTTCCTGTTGTAGTTGATTGCTGTTGGTACATCAGTGGGTAGGGTTGACCCTCAGGCTAACTGGCTACAACCACAGTGGGAGCTGACCCTACAGAACAGGATTTGTCCAATTGGGGCTCTGGTGCCTGCTGAGATGACCCTTTGGGTGTTCGATTTGTAGAGCTAGTCAGGTGGTGCTCTGTTGGTCTAAAGCCAGCCACTGGGTATGTCGGTTCTGGGGCCTCTTTGGAGGGGCTCCAGTGCAGGCCAGGTCTGCTGCTCCCTGTTCCTTACCCAGGGCTACTTAGGAATTAGAAAGCAATCCACAGTTGGTAGCTGCTAGTGCTGGGCCCAAGGACATGTGGAAGAGGCCATACTGATCCAAGGCCAGCTGTCACCAGCAACGGGACTAGGGCCACAAAGCCAGAGGCACAAAGCCAGCCACCATCTGCCTGTGGTCTACAGATCCTGGAGAGTTTTTAAGAAAGTTTGCAGCAAGGGCCAAGGCTTGCTGCCCTTGAGGCACAGCCACCAAAAGAGCTAAGGGTGGTGGATCAACTGAATGCAGAAGGATCTTAGGAAGTCACTAGGATGGAGTAAGTGGTGTTCACAGGTTAATGTAGATTCAGACTGGGTGCCCTGCCTGTACCTGTGGGCTGTGTGTGTGTGGGGGGGCGGGGCGCTCAATACAGGGACAACAGTGGCACTCACCCTGAAGCCACACAATTTAATTTCTCCCCTTATATCTCTGGTACCTTTCAAGCTTCTGTTCTGCTAGAGCTTTGGTTAAGTGTCTGTGAGCAACTGAGTATGTACATGGGCTGGGACCCCTTGTTCCCCAGGGGAACCTCTGTAGCTGATATATCCCTCCTGATTTTCGACCACCACACGTAGATATGGGACCAGCCCATTTTGTGTCTCTGCTCCTCCTACCTATCTCAAAGTAGCTTCTTATAGAAGTGCTATTCAGCTAGGCTTTGTATGGTTCTCCAGGTTGATTATGGACACTAATTTAATAATCTGCTTGAAGGGCTTCACGTTTCTGTACCCCAAATTACCTCTACTTGTTTACTATGTTTAAATGAGAAAATAAAAAAGGGGACTTGATCGCGTATATATATATATATATTTTTCCCACAATACATCAATCTGGAAACATAAAGTTTCTGTTCATATTCATTTCAAATTGCATACTTACTCTGGTACTCAATAACTTCCTCAGCGATAAAATCCTTTAAATCCACCACTTTATCTTTAAAAAGAAAAAAATAATTTAGGTGTTTTTGTAAAACAGACCATTTGATGTTATAAAGCCAGAGCTATAAACACAAAAATAAAGAGAACTGACAACCATCTGATGACATATGTGATATGCAAAGTAGATCCAAAATAAAAGCTGTCAGAGGTATTACTTTGAAAATTAATTCCTTCAAAACAAACCCATCAATTAAAAAAATGTTTTTAATTTTATTTTTAATAGATATATGTAGGTGTATCTCTTTGAGCATTTGGGCATTCAGAAGCTTCTGAAATACTCAAACTGTGTTCTTTTAGAGTTATATAATTATTTATCATGAGGACTAATACTATCCAAAGTTGTCTTTATTTTTATCATCTGGTAGATAGATTCTTATAGCATTTAAATAATGGAAATGGCTGAAAATTCATTTTTGTGAAAGTTGATATTGTAAAATTGATCTTTATCACCTGGGAAGAGATAACTACCTTCAATTGGAAAGAAATTTTCATGCAGTATTTGTATTGATTTATATACTGCTCTGTTCCTAAAATAATTTAAAGTAGCTAAGGAAATGCAGACACAAAAAGTATAAATGTAAGTAAGGAAACTGAAGAAAGGTAGAGAAGAACAAGAAAAGTAACACAAAAAGGAGCAATAGACAAAATGCATTCCATAAGGTCATATATATAAATTTTGCAACAATGCCAAATGTGTATATATCTAACAAGAGACTTCAAAATAAATAAAGCAAAACTGACAGAATTAAAGGGAAGCATAGATGAACTCACAATCAGAGTTGGAGTTATGAATATCTTGTTCTTAATTAATAGAACAAGTGGAATAAACATCAGTAAGAATTAGAAGATTCAAGTAAACTAGAAAACAACCTAACCTATTTGATATGTATAAAACACTACCCAACAACTAGAGTATACATTCTTTTGAATGCACATAGAATACTCACTTAGACCATATACTGGACTTTAAGACAAATTTTAATGAATTTAAAATAATTTAAATTATGCAAAATATATTCTCTGTCTAAGTTGTATTACATTAGAAATCAATAACAATAAGATACTGAGAAAATATCCAAATATTTGGAAATTAAATGGTACATTTTAAAATAACCCATTATTTAAAGAAGATGTCACAAGATAGATTAGAAAATATTTAATTAAGTGATTATCAAAGCATGATATAAAAAATGTGAGATGAATGAAAGAAGTCTCAGAAAGAAATTTGTAGCTTTAAATGTTGGGAAAGTAATAAGTCAATGATCTAAGCTTCCATCTTCATAAGCTAACAAAATAAGAGTAAACTAAGTCTCAAAAATTAAAGACTAAGTGACAGTAAAACTCCTCCTACCAAGACTGGTTAAGAATAAAAAAGGGAAAAAATTAGAAACATCAGGAATGAAAAAGAGGACATCATACTACAGGTATCAAAAATATAATAAGGCAATATTAAGAACTTTATGCCAATAAATTTAAGAAATTAAATGAAATAAATGTCTAGAGACATGATTACATTTAGGAAAAGTATATTTCTTTTTGTGATATTTATAAAATGACACATAGAAAGATAGAGAAAATCTAGGTAGCTCTATATCCATTGAACAAATAGAGTTCAAAAATCTAAATTTTTAGAAACAAATGTTTCCACTGGTCAATTCCACCAGTCTTTAAGAAAATGATACAAATCATATACTAACTCAACCAAAAAATAGAGGGGAGAGAAGACTTCTCAACTCATTTTATGAGGCCAGCATAATTATTATACCGAAATCTGAAAATGACAACACAAGAAATTACAGACCAATATCCATCATAATTATATATTCAAAAATCACTAATTAACTATTAGAAAATCAAACCCAGAAAAATATTTAAAAAGCTAATACCTCATGACCAAGTGGGACTTATTTCAGGAATGAAAGTTGATGTAATGGCATAATTAATCACAATAACAGAATAACCAAATAATAACTATATGATTATTTCAACAAACAAAAAACATTTTTGACAAAATTCAATTTTCAATTATAATTTTTAAAAAGCTACAGAAAATTAAAAATAGAAGGGAATTTACTCAATCTAAAAAAAGTGTATCAAAATTTTAGATCTCATGCTTAATAGTGAAATACTGAATGGTTTTCTTCTAAGATCACAAATAAGACAAAGATAGAGGCTCTTACCACTTCTTTTCAGTATTGTTCTGAAGGTTGTGGCCAGTGCAATAAGACACATACACAAAAATTAAAGGCAGCAAGATTGAAAAAATTTTTTTAAATTGCCATTATTTATAGATAAGTGTTTACATAGAAAACGGAAATTTAAAGCCTCTACTAAAATAAGCAAATTTAGCAAAAATATAGGCTAAAAGGTCAATATACAAAAAAACAATTACTTCCATACAGTAGCAACAAAAAATTGGACACTGAAATTTTACAAACACATACAATTTGTAACAGCAAGAGAAAAAAATCAAATATCTGGAACAAAATCTAACAAAAAGGTTCAAGCCCACTATACTGAAAACTGAAAAACATGACTGAAAGAATTTAAAGGATACTTAAATAGAGATATAGATGATGTTAAAATGTTGATTCACTCTAAACTGATTTAAAGATCCAACACAATATCAAACCTCAATCAGGAGTATTTTAGAAAATTAACAAGTCATTGTAAAACTTATATAGGAGTGGAAAAGATCTTGAATAGCCAAAACAACTTTCAAAAAGAACAGTTAGATACTAACATTATAATTTCAAGACTATTATAAAGTTATAGTAATCAAGATAGTATGATATTGGTGTCAATGCAGATAAATAGATCAACGAAAAAAAATAGTCCGGAAACAGATCCATGTACTAACATGAATCAATGGAACAGAACTAAGAATTCCCAAATAAACAATCACATTTATGGGCAATTGATTTTTCAACAAAAGTGCCAAGACAATTTGATAGGGAAAGTTTTCATAACAAATAAATACCCACATACAAAAGAATGAAGTTGAACCACACTTCAAATATATTAAAAAATTAACACAAGATGAACTAAAGACCTAAATGTAAGAGTTAAAACTATAAAACTCTTAGGAAAAAAAGGTGTAAATCTTTGTGACTTTGGATCAAGTAAAGATGATAGTTTCTTAGATAAAGCAGTCAGTAGGCAATGTTTTCTTAGATAAAGCACAAGCAACAAAAGAAATCATAGAAAATGGACA
The DNA here is from genome assembly GCA_004027375.1 of Macroglossus sobrinus. Lineage (NCBI taxonomy): Eukaryota > Metazoa > Chordata > Mammalia > Chiroptera > Pteropodidae > Macroglossus > Macroglossus sobrinus. The sequence goes on from PVKZ01006158.1 coordinate 31,479, forward strand.
TAATCAAAATGAAAAACTTGTGCTTCAAAGGACACCATAAAGTGAAAAGACAATCTACAGAATGGGAGAAAATTTTACAAACAATTTGTCTAGTAAGAATCTTGTATCTTTAATACATAAAGAATTACTCCAACTCAATAATAAAAAAAAATAACTCAATTTTAAAACAAGCAAAGAATCTTAATAGACATTTCTCCAAAGGAGATATATATATAGCCATGTAAGATACTTAACATCATTAGTCATCAGGGAAATGTAAATAAAAACCACAATGGTATACTACTTTACACTCCTTAGGATGGCTATAATCAAAAAGATGAGTGTTGCCAAGAATATGGAGAAACTGGAACCCTCATACACTGTAGATGGGAATGTAAAAGGAAGCAGCCACGACAGAAAACAGTCAGGCAATTCTTCAGTTTAAAAAAATGTTACCATATGATTGAGCAATTTCATTCCTAGTAATGTAGCCAAGAGAAATAGGAAAATATGGCCATACAAAATCTGAATTAATTTAGCTGAAACTAATAGTCAAGTTATAACAAAGGTTAGGAGCTTGGGAGTCAGCCTATACTATCCCTTCTTCTTAACTTTCTGTATGAATGTGATTATCAACTTCTGTTCAATTATTTCCAAATATTTCTTTAATTTATCACTATGTTAATTGATGCCTATACTATTAAAATGGCATCTTTAAAAGTCTATACCACCAGTCTCATCTCTCTCCATTTATTTTCCACAATGTGGCAAGGGAGGTCTTTCTTTTTAAAAAAAAATCTGATCAATTGCCTAAAAAAACTCTTCAATAGCTTCAATATTACTTACAAATGTGTTAAAGTCTAAGTAAAATAAGTAGCAAATAGGATTCAGCAGTATAACTAAAAAAATTAAAGTTCCAGATACACTTAGGATAGGTACTCTCATTGAGGCTAATAATTACCTCAAAGAACGGAACTGGTTCTTAGAGGAGGAGAAAGAATCTTAGATATTAAATGAGTTGTGGCCACAGTACTTAAACAGATATATAGTTTATCTGTGGTATTAAATGTTCATAATATATGTGTGTATGTGTGTGTGTCAGGGGGACGGTGGTAACAAAAAATGTCTAAAAAGGCTCATTAAAAAAGTGATAATAACAGAAAAAAAAGTTAAGAAAGTCACTTAGATTTATTCTCTTCACATGGTCTCCAAAAGCTCATACAAAAGAACAAGTAAAGCAAATAAAATAACCCATAGCCCATACGACAGCATAAGTAAGAGGCAGAATATTACAAACTTTAATTTACACGTAAGTCAAGAAATAAAAATTTAGGACCAACACAGTTGGTTCTGGAGCCCACACTAAAGTGAAAAATCAAGTGACAATTTCACAGAAGAAAAAATGATGAAGAGTCCTTTTAAGGCAGAATACAGATAATATCAACCAGAGTTTACCCATAGGTGAAACGCTAAGGATAGGTCAAAGATGTGATGGATTAGAGCTATAACATCTGGGGAACTAAAAGAAAGGGGCTGGGAAGTCCATGGGACCAAAGGCGGCATCAGGATGGGGAACAGTATTGTATAGGATTGTTGATGAAGGAAAAGATGGAAGCAGTTAAAAATGAAGTCCCTACTAAATGGTATCAAAATATCCGAAGAGTCATCTCCCCAAAGTTTCCATTGATTAAAGTAAATGTACTTCACTGCAGAAACTGAAGAGGGCACTCTTAAACTGTATAAGCCACCCAATATCTTCAGCAATTCCAACATATCAGAGTAGAAATGGACAAAGGAAGCTTTGAAATAAGAAAATAGATTGCGTAGAAACCCAAAATCAACTCCAAAATAAAGACTCAAGTAAAAGTATTCAAGGTAAAACGAATATGACTAAACTGTAATAAGTAACATATAGAACAGAAATGAAAACCAATAGAAAAAGAAGGGGGAGAGAAAAAAGGAGAAAGAGAACCTATGAAAAAAAGAACAGAACAAAAGTGATAGATATAAAAGACAAAGAAGATGTGATATGTGCATAAAGTCTCTGAAAAAAAGAAAAATATAACAATGGAACAGATTTTACTTTTTATTGGAAATTACATGCACAGAATTAGGATAAATATTATCCTTGGTTTCTAAAACATCACTGTTCTACACAGGGCCCACTTTTATTTATTTGGCTAATTCAAACCTTTTTATACTATAATAAATGTAAGCAAATACAGACAAAAATTAGGACTTAGAAATAATCAGCATCTAATCAGAGAGTTCCGCTTACAAACCCATCCCTCTGCTTTCTCCTGCACTTTATCATGAATCCAGTGTTCACCATGCCTTTGCTGTCTTTTTAAATATAATTTTATTATATCTACCTACATATTCCTAAAATCATCGAAAATAATATCAAACACCTCCTTATCTGATAATTAGCCATATGTTTCTCCTCTTTTATGAAATACCTGTTTGTTCTTTGGCTCACTTCTCTTTTGGGTTGTTTGTATTCTTATAGATTGGTTGGAATTTTTATTCTTGATACTTTATGAGTTGTGAGAATTGTGAATATTTTTTCAGTGTTGTAACTTATCTTTTCACTTTCTTAAAGGCCTCCTTTGAAGAACAAAAATTTTTTTGTGTATTGTTTAAAAAAGCACCCCTACCCAAAGATATTCACCTACATTTTCCACCAAGTGCTTTAAAATTTTGTTTTGGACCCTTAAGGCCTTAATTAATTTGGGGTTGACTTTTGCATATAATGTGAAGTAGTGATCCAATTTCATTTTTCCATATAAGTATTTTTCTAACTCTAATTAGTAAACAGTTCCTTCCTTCCTTTACCATCTGACATACCACTGTGCATTTACCAAAGTTTCATTCTCATATGTGTTGTTCCTAGAGTCTCTATTCCATTCCATAGTCAATTTGTCTACCTCTACATAAATGTCATGCTGTCTTAATTGTATTACTCTGTTCTAAGTCCTGATATCTATTGATATCTATATATCTAGTTCAGTCCTCCTGCTCTTCTTCAGATGTGTCCTGGCTATTCTTAACCCTTTACTTTTAATATAAATTACAGAAGCATCCATGAAAATTCTTGTTTAATTCAGATAAGAATTGTACTGAAACATTATATAAACTTTGGGAAGACTGAAATCTATCTGATTTTAAGTTTCCCTATCCACAAGCATGACCCAGGTGCCAAAAAGAAACTAGAAACAGATACTGAGAAATTCCAGATATTGAGGAACAAGTATTAGAATCATACTTTAAAATAATTACACTTGCTATGTTCAAAGAGATCAAAGATAAGACTGAGAATTTCAGCAGGGAACTAAAAACCATTTAAAAAAATCAAATAGTTGAGATCTGAAAAAATATATTAACCATAGTGTTCAGTGAATGGATTTATAAGTAGAATAATTCTCTGCAGCCAGAGAATTGGTAAGACTGGAAAATAGGTCATAAAATAAACACAAAATGAATATAAAGAAAATAGAAAAAAAAAGAGAGGTAGTGAAAAACATAAAAGATACAGTGAAAAAATATAATATACTTGTAACTGAAGTCCTAGAAAAAGAGAGGAACAGGGACAGAAAAAAAATTTAAAGAAATAATGAATATGTAAAATGAAAACTACAGGACTTTGATGAAAGAACTTGAACAAGATACAAACAAATGGAACAATATTCCATGTTCATGGACTGAAAAAAATTAAGGTCAAAATGTCCATACTACCCAAAGCCATCCATAGATCCAATACAATTCCTATCAAATTTCCAATGACATTTTACACAGAAATAAAAAAAAATAAACCTAAAATGTCTACGGAGCCACGAGGACTCTGAATAACCAAAGCAATCTTGAAAAAAAAATAACAAAGTTGGAGGCATCACACTTCCTGATCTCAAAGTATACTACAAAGCTATAGTAATTAAAATAGTACAGTACTGGCATGAAAACAGACACATAGACCAGTGGAACAAAAGTCAATTAACATTTAACACAAAGCCAAGAATACTCAATGAGGAAAGATTAGTTAGTCTTTTCAATAAATGGTGTTGGGGAAACTGGATAACCACACACAGAAAAATGAAATTGAACCCCTATCTTACATCACTCACAATTAACTTGAAATGACTTAAACATAAAATTCCTAGAAGAAAATACAAAGAAGAAGCTCTTGACACGCAATGCATCTTGGCAATGAGATTTCGAATATGACACCAAAAACACAAGCAACAAAAGCAAAAATCAAAAGTTTCTGTACAGCAAAAGAAACAATCAACAAAATGAAAAGACAACCTATGAAATGAGAGAAAATATTTGCAAATTATATATTGAATAAGGGGTTAATATCAAAAATATGTAAAGAACTCATCCAACTCAATAACAAGAAAACAAACGCTCCAACTAAAAATGGGCAGAGGAACTGAATAGAAATTTTACAAAGAAGATATATGAACAGGTACATGAAAAGGTGTTCAATATCACTAATCATCAGAGAAATGCAAATCAAAACCATAATGATATTACCTCATACTTATTAGAATGGTTATCATCAAGAAGACAAGAGACAAGTGTTGGACAAGATAGATAAAGAATATTCCCTAACTCATTTTAAAATGTAGCAAGGATAATATTCGACTATATCAGTCATTAAAATGATTAAATTATTTTGTATACTTATAATATCTGCTTTCCCAAGCTAACACCATGTGCAACACCCCCAGGGGTATCCCTGGATATCAGAATCATTTATCTTCCAAAAAGTTCACACCTGGCAAAGGATATCCAGGACTCTGTTACACTCTGTGGATGACACTCTAATTGAACAATGCCCATGTCAGTCACAAAATAACCTCACCTCCCAAGTGCCATCACTATTAGCTTCTCACAGGAATAAGTTAGGTCCTGACTTTCCCTTTTGTTTGTTTCCTTGGAGCTCAGGATTGACACACCATAGGGCAACGGTGGTGTTCACCAGTCACACCAATGTAACTGCCACAGGACGCCCTGTTTTGCCGTATGTCCATTCTATACATACCCAGCTCCCATTGGTAGAGGACCATCTTTATAACATAGATGCATTCAAACTACTAACCATGTTCAGGTACATGTCTTAATACTTATTAAATAAAACATTAGTTAAGATCATTGTTCATCAACAATGCCTTAAGGTCAGAGGCATCAATTAAATCATTCTGGATAATTTGGGAAGTATCTAAGAATAGCTGTGTAGCTCCAATGTAGCTCCAAAAAGGGAACAAATGTTTCAATAGTAGAAATATATTATTTGCTATTATTTAATAGGCTTTCCAAAATCTAAAGAATGAGCTGGAACTGGGACTTCAAGAAATAAACAGAATACCCCATTACCTCAACCCAAAAAGGCCTTCACCAAGACACATTGTATTAAAATTACCAAAAATCAGCAACAAAGGCAGAATTCTCAGGGCAGTCCGGGAGAAGAAAATGGTAACTTATAAAGGAAAACTTATTAGATTATCCTTGGACTTCACAGCATAGACCTTATAAGCCAGAAAGAAATGGAATCAAATATTTAAAATATTAAGTGAAAGGAACTACCAGCTTAGAATAATATATCAAGCTAAGCTCTCCTTTTGATATGAAGGAGATATTAAGATCTTTTCAGACATACAAAAATTGAGGAAATTTTCCACTACAAGGTCTGCGCTACAGGAAATACTGAAAGGGGTCACCTCATCTAAAACAAAATGACAAAATATATATATATTAGGAGTAGAGGAGTGCAACTCTTAGTAAGAACAGGGCATTATAAGCTTAAATAATAAGAGGAGAATTGTTATAACAATACAGTAATGAACGTTCAGCATACATAGGGACAAATTGAGATGATAATGACTGAAAAGAGGAGTCAAAGATCCAAATTTGCAAAGAGGAATGGAGATAAGGCACACACAGGAGAAAATGAATGACTGTATATATATATATAACTACCCTTTTCATATTTGTAATGGTAACCACACACCGAAGATTCAGAACTGAAGTATGTAACAAAAAAAAAGAACCAGACGGAAAACCCACAAAAGCCAAACAAAATAAAGAAAACAGAAACACAAGAACAAAGAATGAACTACCAAGCTACCAGAAAGCAAAAGATAAAATGACTATAAGAAGACCTTATATTTCAATAATTATCCTAAACGTAAATGAACTAAACTCACCAATAAAAAGGCACAGAGTTGCAGAATGGATCAAAAAAACAAAACCCAACCATATGCTGCCTCCAGGAGACACATCTCAGCTCCAAAGACAAATATGGACTCAAAATGAAAGGGTGAAAAATGATACTTCAAGCAAATGGCATTTAGAGAAAAGTGGGAGTAGCGGTACTAATATCAGACAAAATAGACTTCAAAATTAAAAAAGGTAAAGAAAGATACTGAGGGACACTTCATAATGATAAAGGGAATCATGTACCAAGAAGATATAACACTTATTAATATCTATCCTCCCAATCAGGGAGCCCCAAAATATGTAAAGCAATTACTAACAGAACTAAAGGGAGAAACAGAACAAAACACTATCATAGTAGGTCACCTAATACCACAATGTCAAATATGGACAGATCATCCAAACAGAAAATCAATAAGTAAATAACATCCTTAAATTACACATTATTCCAACTGGACATAATTGACATTTACAGAGCCTTCCATCCCAAAATAGCTGCAAACTGGTACAACCACTATGGAAAACAGTATGGAGGTTCCTCAAAAAACTAGGAATTAATCCACCATATAATCCAGCAATCCCTCTACTTGGTATTTACCCCAAAGACTTGAAAACTCATATCTGAAAAGATATTTGCACACCAATGTTCATAGCAGCATTATTCACAGTGGCCAGGACATGGAAGCAACCAAAGTATCCTATGATAGATGATTGGCTAAAGAAGCTGTGGTACATATGTACAATGGAATATTACTCAGCCATAAGAAGAGATGAAATACTGTCATTTGCACAGATATGGATGGACCTTTAGATAATAATGCTAAGTAAAATAAGCCAGACTGAAAAAGTTGAAAATCACATGATTAGCACTTATATGTGGAATATAAACCTAAAAGCAACAAATGAACATGACAAACAGAGACTTAGGGATATGGACAACAGACTAGTGGTCACCAAAGAGTAGGAGGTCAGGGAGAAGGGGAGATATAGACAGGGTAAATGGGGTCAAATTTGGGGGTAAGGGAAGAGGGAAGTGAGTAAAGGGGATCAAATATATGGTAGCTGAAGGAAACTAGACTTTGGGTGGTAATTACACAATAGAATATATAGATGTCAAATTATAATGTCCACTTTAAAATTATATGATTGTATTAACTAATGTTATCTCAATAAACTTCATAAAATATATATAAATACATATTTTAATAAGTTAAACTATATTACCCAGCAATTCCATTCCTAGGTATATATCCAAGAGAAATAAGAATATATATCTATACAAAAACTTGTACTCAGGAAAAGTACACAAATATTCACAGCATTATTCATAATAGCTGAAAGATGGAAGCAACCCAAATGTCTATGAAATAAGCCAGACTGAACCAGGCTAAACAAAATGTGGTATATCCATATAATAGAATACTATTCCACCATAAAAAAGAATGAAATATTGATTCATACTATAATATAAACTTTGAAAACAGTATGCTAAATAAAATAAATCAGACACAAAAGGCCACATATTATACGATCTCGCTTATGTGAAGTGTTCAAAATAGACAAATCCATAAAGAGGGGAGATTAGTGTTTGTCAGTGTCTGGGAAGAGGCAGGAATGGGGGATAACTGCAAAAGGGTACAGGGTTTCTTTTTGTAGTGATAAAAATACCATGGAATTATAGTAGTGATGGTTGCACAACTTTGTGAATATACTAAAAACCACTGAATTATATTCACATTTAAAAGATTATGGTATGTGAATTATATCTCAATAAAAACGTACATCTGACTTAAAATGCCACTAATTATAAAGGTGTTCCAATTTCAGAGATATTAAAATACAAAAAGAAAGAAGAAAGAGAAAGAAAGAAAGAAAGAAAGAAAGAAAG
>PVKZ01006159.1:0-39558 GCA_004027375.1 Macroglossus sobrinus
CAGACGGGTGGCTGCCCGGGGCCAAGGCTGGCTACGGAGACTGACTACGAAACGGTAGGAAGGCGCTTTCTGCAGTGACGACGCTCTAAACCGTGACTGGGGTTGCGGACACACGGGTGTAGACACGCGTTGGACTACGGGACGGCACACTTTAAATGGATGGACTTTATTGTGTGTAAATTATGCCTCAATAAATGTGATTTAAAGAGTTAAAAAAACAAAAGAATGAACAGCTAGCTACCTGATCCTTCTCTTGCTCACAGACGCGTACAAAAGCCAGATGAGAAAATAATCGTGAAGTGGTGGCTATTGATAAAAGTATGTTCACACGCGGAGAGTTCTGTGTCCTACGTGCTCCCCTGGTGACAGGCTCTGCCTGCACACCCCGACAGTCCCGAGAGGTTCGGATGGGCAGCCTCATCGTGTCCCGGGTAAGACGGTGAGGCTTCGGGGGAGGTGCCTCAACTAGCATCACCAGAGCCGGGCCCCCACTCCGGGTCGGCCTAGCTGCAGGGCACGTGCCAGACCGGCCTGCCACAGGGGAACGAGGTCGGGGACTGTCCCCGCGTCTTAGGTTCAGGAGACCTCGCAGAAGAGGAAGGATCTGAAGTATGACCTGGGATTTGCTAAGCAGAGAAGGGGACGAGGGGAAGGAAATTTCAAGGCCAAGGGAACAGATGACATGAGCAAAGGCCATGTGACAGCTGTGAGAGGGCGGGGGTTTCTGGGAAAACAGACACAGGTCCAAAAACAGCAGAAGAGGCCGACAGAATACTACATGTTCTCCAAGCTCGTCTGTTTTTTTTAAACTCCATGCAAAATGCTCCACTGCCGACAGCGTTATCTTTTCAGAAAACCCAGCGGGGTGGTTACGACCACCGGTTTTGAGGCTGGGTTGTCTGAGTCCAGATCTGGAAGCTTCCACTTACTGATGACTTTTCCCTTTCTGCACTTGGCTTCCTCGGCTGCAAGATGGGGGAATCACAGGGGTGTTGGGACAGGCACAGGAGATCGCACATAGAGGTGCTTAGAGTCACATTTATCCATCGAATATGGACAGATTTTTGGATGTCAATCAATACATGGTTTCCAAAAGAAAGAAAAAAAAAAGGTGCTTAGAGGCTGCCTGGCCGGCAGCAAACACTGAATACACATCAGCTGCTAAAATGTGAAAAAATGTGTCTCTGAATCGAAACGAAGACTCCGAGGGGAGGGGGCTTCAGGGCTGGTCATTTCGGTGGTTCAAAAGCATCACGAAGGACTCACATCCTTTCTGTCCACTCTTGCTTTGAAACGAGCTTCCCAGATGCAAGATGGCTGCTGCAGTGACAAGCACCGCATCTTCACAAGGTCTCAAAGCAAGGAGAGGATGTTGTTTTCAAAAACCGAGAAAACTTCCCTGACCTGGGCAGACCGGCACTGCAGACCTGTCCTAAAGCAATTACTGGCAAAGGGATTGATTTATCCTGTGGGTCTGGTGCAGACTAATTGAGACCCCCCCCTGCTTAGGGCTGGGGAGGGACCTGCCACAGGGCTGCCCAGCTGCAGTCTGTTCTGTCTGTAACAGGAGGAAGGACAGCTGCAGGGCTGGCCACCAACGCCTGCCACACAATGTCATCGGTGCAACTGTTCCTGATGTAAGCAGCCAACTGTTTGGGATACACCTAGTCTCCTTCGTGTTCTTATTAACAAAATTAAAGATTCCTTTCCAAGTTAAGAATTTAACTTCCACGTTCCAAAGACTCTGTGTTGTATGACTGTGTCGGTTTTGGATAGCATGTTAAATCCTGTCACTGGATGGAACTGGATGGGCAGACCACCTGAACACAGCGGGCCAGCTGACTAGATTTCCCCTTTGCACTCAGAGCTGGGGTCCCCGAACAGCACTGGGGACTTCTGCTCTGCTCAGCTTGTGATCTACTCCTGTCACTTACCACTAGACTGTGTAGCTCTTTCTATGTCCATCAATATAGATCCATACTCGGTTGAATAATAACTATAGGATAATTCTATCATATGTAAAACTAAAAAATTCTAGACCAATGGGATGCTGGTCTCAGCCTCGACGGCTCTGAGCCCTTGCTTGCTCACTTGGGAATTCAGATGCATGCTTTGGAGTCTTCCCTAGTTATTTCTGGATGGCTTACGTAGTGTACCTGACACGCGCTCAGGCACACGATCTCTCTCTGCATTCTGCTCTGGCCTCTTGGCCACTGCCCAGCAGCCTGTGACACCCCCATGTGCTGGGAGCCTGCTGCTGTTCCACTATGTACTCTGTCAGGTGTGAAAGCCACACTGGGGCCTGTGGCACAGTGGCCCTTCTTGAGCTGTGAAGAATGGGCCTCACTGCGCACCGAGTGGCAGCTAATCCGGGACCCAAGACAGCGCTCCTGGAGCCCAGAGCTGTGTGATCTTTCACAGATCAGCTCCTGCAGCCTCCTATCCTCACCCTTCTGCCAGAAAGTGTCTCCAAACACAGAAACAGGTGTCCCTCATCTTCCCCCCTTCACCCTCATCTCTAATTTCATCCCTGACCACCCTCGCAAAAAACACAAAAACCAATTCTGTCCTTCCATTTCCACCTCCGCCAAAACCCCTTCGATAGAAGATCAATATATAGAGACCATGCTTTTACCAATATTGATATATAGAGGCCATGCTTTTACCAATATTGATATATTGGTAAAATATTGGTATAATATATCAATATTGGTAAAAGCATGGCCTCCGCAGGCTGAGATCAAACCCTGACTCTACCTGACTCTATGTGTGAATTTGGACAAGTGACCTAATCTCTCAATGCTTCTGTCACCTCATCTGTAAACGGGGATCGGGACAGTGCTATCCGTAAAGTGTGAATGGCGCATAAGAATCACCTATCATTGATACTGTATGAATATCACCTATGGATACTGTGTGAAGTGTCACTTATCATTATCGTTCGGGCTGCAGGTTACTTGCCCACCACAGTAGTTTCACGAATGCTTTTGGCAAATCCCACACTTAGAATTCCCTCTGCAGATCGGAAATGAAAGGAGCTGTTTGCAGGGAGAGAATCCATTCTTTCGTTCAGTGTGATACAAAAGAATATCTTCAAGAGTAATATGGAAACAGTTAATGACCGACTTCACAAGACAAAAGTTATTGCTAAGTGCGTTAATGGTTATTTGTTGAATACTTAACTGTGAGCAGAGGCCACAGAATACCAACTAGGCACAAGAAAAAAGTAATAATTAGAAGAGATTTCTGCTCTGAAGAGCTTACAATCAAATTTAAGGGAGTCAAATGCAAACACATGCGATAACTTGAAAATTAGCACCTGAAACATATTACCATATACAGAATATAATTCAAACTAAATACCACAAACGAAAGGGCTGACGGGAATGGGGAGAGAGTGATGCGGAAGAGGCTTCCTGGTTCTGCAAATTGGAACTAATTTCCAAACAGGCCTAAATTCCGGCCCCGACTCTAGTTGTTTTGTCCTATTGTGATTTTAAAAATGAAGCCAGGATGGTTGACTGAAGAATAACATTGAGAAGTAGCAGTGGGTGCTACATTATTTTGTTCTTGTCGTAAAGTGATGGTTTTTCCTTCTCGGCGTTGGAGTCACACACCAGCAGCGGGGCCCAGCCCGGCTCGTATCCCGGGTGCAGGGACTTTTTAGCCCGTCGCTCTCGGGCGCCCTCTGCCGCCCGGGCCTCACCGCTCTCGCCCCAACTTTAAGGGCGGCTGAACCGGACGCCGAACCATTCATTCCCCGGGACCCTCCCTCACCTTCACTAAAGCAACCAATCACCCTGATGACCCCGCCCCGTCCACAAATGAAATCCACAGAGCGATTAATAACTCTGGCCGAACCTCAGTTTCTGCATGGGTCCCCTCATGAGGCCCCCTTGAACTTTCTGCGGGCCCCTCCGTCCCCGCCCGCCTAAGTCTCGGCCAGAGACAATCTGTGCACACAGTGGCTTAAGCGACCGTCCATTTTCATTTTTTAACGGCCCAGGCTTTTCACAGATGAAGCCTCCATCCTAAATCCTCTACTGCCCGTGGCGATGGCCACCTTCTTACCCCGCCCCGCTCCTGAGTCACTCTGAGAACTCGGCTACCCGCCAGCTGTCATTTGGACTACATTTCCCATCAGTCTCTTTTCAACATCGCGAGAACCCCGGCGAGACTGCCGAGAAGACTTACGCGCAGGCGCGGTCCTTCCCTCTTTCCGAGGCCGGCCACATGGGTGGACGTCATGGCGAGTGGCCTCAGACCTTTGCCAGTGGTAAGGCTGCGGAAGGGAGAAAACGGGGTCTTCCACGGCGCGGCGCTAGTACACTTGCCCTCTCCTTTTAGAGGTGACATAGTAACGATAAATCGGTCCCCCTCCTTATAGGGTGGTTGGGGAGTATTCGCTGAGATATGGGATGAGAAAGCGCTTTCTAAACAGCGCGGATTTTTACGATTGAAGGGAGAGAGCTCAGGCCCACCTTCAGCGTCGAAGGGCCTTAGAGGGGAGAGGTCCTGACAACCTGCACAACCCCCCGCGTGCAGCCCCAGCGGCCCTGGGGCTCAGGGGCCCGCGGGGTCTGCCTTGGAGTTTGGCTGACAGGGGCACTTCTTAATTCACTTTAAGAGAGTGAACGTTTGAAGACTTGACTTCCTCCTGGAGTGTGTCTTGAGCACAGCCCCAATCAGTATTTTCTATTTTAATTCTACAGATAATAAACAGTGGGATTGTAGATCTTGGAAAGGTGTAATTTGATAACAAACCTTACATGTTCATCTCTCCCCGCCTCTCCCCAGGCGTGCCTTTGGCATCTGCAGCGATGGTGAGAAGCAGACCTTCGGGTTGAAGCTTCAAAGTAATGAATGGAGCCCTGGAATGAGTAAGAACGCGTGCGGGCATGACCTGGTGGGCACCAAAAATGAGAAAGCCAAGAGGGAGTGAAGGCCTGGCACAGACGGCGGCCTTGTAATTTATTCTGAAGGTAGGTGCAGTTGTCATGAACAGATGTTGGCATAAATTCCGGATCCGGAAATGAGGAGGGTCTTGTGCTAGTGTAACTTGGGGGCCACTAGGTGTCACTGTTTAAAGCCAAATGGATACAGGGGTGAAAAAGGGGCCTTGGGACATGAGTTCCGGTTGCCTGGGGTTCAGAAATGTTTGTTATGGGTGGAACTGAGGATGATTTAAAGTTATCCCTGCCTGACAAGACATCTTTTGTGAAGAGTCCGGAAGCTCAGCTTTTCAAATACCAATCTGGAGAGTAAATATTTGATTGTTTCACTGAAAAGTGTGTTATTTCTTTTAGATTAAAGGGGTTGGCTGTGGACATTGAAAAAAAGTCCCGTGAAAACCATCTGAAGATGTTGCCTGCAAGGATCTTTGTGATGAAATTTCTGTAAATGGTAAGATTTTTAGCCCTTTTCACAGAGTTGTATAGATTATGCTCTTTTTAAGCATTGGTCTGCTAGATTTTGGAAAAGTGTGGGCCTTTCAGGGTTGTTACTGCCCAGCTAAGGGACGTTTGCTTCTCACCAATCAGCTTGACAAACAGTGTTTGTTAAAATACTTGTTGGATTAGATTAGGCCAGTGGTTCCTGGCTGGGGACAGAGGGTGTTGCTGGGATCTCCTGGGTGCTGCTGAGTGTCCTATAGTGCACAAAACAGCTCCCATGACAAAGAGCTGTCCACCAAAAACGTCAGTAGTGCTGAGATTGAAGCCCTGTTTTAGACGAACTTGAGAGATGTGGGCACTCATCTCAGCTGGTGACCAGATAACCACACGAGAGCATTATTTCTTCATTTGTAGAACCCAATTAGTGTTTTTCAAACCTGACTATACATCAGAATCACTTTAAAAAAGTGTTGAAAGATAAACATTTCTGGACCCCATCGGCAGCCATGATTGAGAATGGCTCTGGGATGGGCTGAAGAATCGGGTGGCGTTTTAAGAACAGGTGTGTAGGAGCCGTAGGTGGTCAGATCTACTTTTAGCTCAGGGATTTTTAGGACAGTGAGATTATACTACTGGCTATTTTTAAGTTTGCTCTCAGGGCGGATCGTATAATCCTCCGTCTTACAAAACTGGAAGCCAGATCCTTGCTCTGCAGGGTCATTTTTTACAGAGAGGTGAGCGAGAGAGAAGTGACCTCACACGGTGCCGTTTCTCTGGGCGTCAGGTGCACTTGGTGCGGCTCGCCTGCCAAGAGGAGGAATCCATACTGTCCCGGGCCTTTCCCGAGGCTAGAACAACGCTAGGGCGTGTGTCCCGTGCTTAGCTGTGGGACACCGTGTTGAGGGAGACGCTTTGCAAGGGAAGAAACTGGGGTGTCAGGTCTGGGAGGGGGGAACAGCGGCACTAGAGGGGCAGTTTTGCCCATCGGGGAATGCACATTCTAACGAAGCACACAGCACCGAGTTCTCACATGGGGAGTATAGCAGAACTTGGTGAGAGAAAAACAGCTCGCATGTGCTGAGTCCATGATGATGTCAAGTTATCCCTGTCTGAAGGCACAGAAGGGCCTTTCTGGGTGGAATTTGGATTTCTGAGACTCGGTTTCCCCAGTCTGCTCATAGAAAACGCAGGCCTGGTTTACAGTCGAGCTATGTGAGCGAGCTTTGCATATATCTTTTTGAATAGGTTTATTTCTTTTGCAATTTTTCCCTGCCAAGGTCAGCCGCAGCCTCGGTCTGAAGCGGACCCTCCAGGAAATGCCAGCAGCAGCAGCACGTGGCAGCCGCGCCGGACCCGGTGGGAGTGTTCTCACGTGCGTGGCAGACGACTTCTGAACGGGCTGGGGTGGTGGTTTTGCCTCCCCTGACCCAGATGTGGGGTTATGCCAAGTGGCAGAGAGACTGGAGCATAGGTGTGTTTTCTAGATGTCACAGTGTGAGACAGACCTGCACTGCTCTGCCTGAAGCAGGTGACACGATCCCTCTCCCGTTGTGTGGGAGCTTCCGTTCCCGTTGGACGTGTCCCTCGGGAGCCCCGCGAGCCTGTGATGTTCGTTATCCCTGTCTGAAAGTCTCGACTGAGGGACAACACTGTTCTGAGGCTTGCGGGGTCCTTTGGCCCTGTGCTCTGAAGAGAAGTCCAGGCTTTATCGGGGGATCAAATCGAATGGTCTCTCAAGGGGGTTTTCTGTCCCCTGCCGAGACCCCAGGCTAGCGCATTGCCCCTCTGCAACTTGAACACCAGTCTCTGGCTGCCCTGTCTCGCTTTGGGCCCCTTGATTAAGGTCTCTGAGGATACAGGCTATGAGGGGTGGCAGAATTGGGTACGTGACCTGGGTTCGGTTTAGGCTTACTGTGGAATGAAAGAGCATTTGTCACACATGTCAAGAAAATGAATGTGCTCTTTGAAACAGGCTGCGATGTAAAATGTCCACTGGCTAAGGCAGCAAGCACACTAAGGCTCTCACGTCTTCCTCTGTACCATGCCCTGGCCTTCGGCAAAGAGGGGGTACCCAGCACTGGCAGAGCTGTTTGCGTTCCAGGTGCTTTGTTGGCACTAGAGAACTCTCCCAGGGTTCACCCGGGCCCTGTCGAGATGGGTGCCTGGCGTGGCGCTGCCCCTTGGGCGGCAGAGGGCTGGGTGCCTGGCACGTGAGCCAGAAAGGAGCAAAGTGGCTCTGGGCAGGGAGGCTGTCTGTCTGCCTTTGTTCTCATAAATGCCAGGCTTGAGGCCGGCACAGACTGCCATTTCTATCGACTGGGAGGCGTGTGTGGGCCCTTCATGTTAAAGGTCACGCTTGTTCAGTCACCAGGGAAGCTGCAGGGGTAAGGAGAAGGGGCACGTGAGCAAGTGGGGAAGTCTGCAGTGAAGTCTTAACACCCAGAGTGGGGTGAATAGAAACGTCCCCAGTGCCACACGGTTCTTTACGGGCCACTTAGCAGACGCTGCCCCTTCCAAGCTCCGTCTCAAAAAGGAGCTTAGAACTGTCCGATCATGCCAACCGTGCCCTCGACACACACACAATGATGGGTTAGAGCGAGTGCTTCTGGGGTTGCCTTTCCTCTAAGTTAGCTTATTGAAGTTGAGCCTTTAGTGTGAGTCCCTTACTTGACTGCTACATCCAGCAATTCTCTGGTTTTACAGGTGATGTCCCCGAGCTGCCAGGGTCAGCACGGTCTCTGCTGCTGACATCTGCCTCAGAGGAGAAGCACGGAGTTCTCTGGACTTCCTCCTCAGAAGTAGCCAGAGAGTGACAGTGATGGGATCCCGGAAAACATCTGGCAGTCCGTGAAGTCCGGGCTTCACAGGAACGTTCGGAGAACCGCGTTCGGGGTGTGGGCTTCGCTCGTGTCTGGCTGGGGCCGCGTGATTGTACGTGGAAGGTAATGAACGTGCATATTTCCTGTGGGAAACAGGTGCTCGGCCTAGAAAACCATCTCTCAGAGCGGATTTTCTTTGAAGTCAGTGTGTCTGGAGCTTACATCTTGAAGCGCAAATAAAAAGATTTTTTAATGACTCGCATTGTGGATTTTAGAACGGGACCCACTTAACAGTATCTTATGCTGTGACTCAGTAAACACGTTCTTGTATGAATGAAAGGTTCTACAGGATAATAATAGGGGTTAGCGTACACAGGATGCAATCAAATGTTTTAGGGTTTCTTTTTTCCTTAAGTTTCCCATGAAATTGATTTCTTACCCCTCTAATGGGTTGCTACTGACAGATGTAACTTGAGCACTTCTCAGATCTCACGGATTGAGAGGTTCTGGTAAGTGCGGACGTGCTGGGAAGAGGGAAGACTGGGGTATTGTGGGTAGGAGGGTTCCGGGCGGCAGGAAGCCCTGGCTTCCCCAGGCAGCCGCTTTAACAGTGAG
Source organism: Macroglossus sobrinus (assembly GCA_004027375.1). Taxonomy (NCBI): domain Eukaryota; kingdom Metazoa; phylum Chordata; class Mammalia; order Chiroptera; family Pteropodidae; genus Macroglossus; species Macroglossus sobrinus. The sequence goes on from PVKZ01006159.1 coordinate 8,828, forward strand.
ACCAAGTGCACATTCTGCTCGTGTCTCAGAACTTCCGAAGTAGCAGGATTTTGATTCTAGTGATAACTTACCCTCCTGTGAGACGTGTCTACATGATCAGCCTTCCAGAACCAGAGGCCAGGTCCTGGGCCGTGGTGATTGATGCTGCCTTGGGAAAGCTCTGGCCGGCCAGCCCTGTGTCTCCCAACCCCCCGAGCGCCCCTGGCCATGTAGACGGCGGAACGTGAAGCCTGCTGCTCGTCAGGACAGTAGGCTAGCGGCCTGTCACCCTGCGTTCCGCTTACGCAGTCAGGATGTTCAGTACCCAGTAATGAGGGTTCGTTACCTGCTGTCCTCTTGACAAGGCGATAACATCCCTAATGGGACTTCCCTCCGAGATAGACAACCTGTGTAGTTGGCCCCCATCAGATTCCAGAACCTTCCCGTGGTTCTTCAATTCTCTGATCGCCCCGTGACCTCCACACCTGCACGGTGCACGACCCCCCAACACACACACACACACACACACGACCAGTTATCCATCGTTTATGCGGTTATCTAGCTTCCAATTACATTCTGCCTGTCGTGCTCCCACCTCTCCATGGGGCAGAAAGAAGTCACGTCCTCAGAAAGGTCGTTCGGCGGTGTCACTGAGTCGGGTCGCTTTGGAGTTTGCGTGGGGCCGTGGGTGCCCGCAGGAGGGCTCGGGCCGTGGAGTGTGTGGTGCTGTCACGTTTGATCTCGTTAACTGGGTCTCTCCACCGAGAGAGTGTCAGCCCCACCTGCTGGCTTCGCGACGTCTGGCTGTGGGGTGCGCCTGCCTCGCCGGCGACGACCGGTCACAGCTCGGGAGTGTTTGTTTTCTTCAGGATTAAAACGAGTCGAGCAGACCAGTCCATTCTTCCTTGACCAAAGTCGGGGTGTCCGTCTCAGACTCAGAGGGGCGTTCTTCTGGTTGAGCCAAGGACCAGATGGGGTGTCTCACAATGAACAGGCTTCCACGACGGTCACATATCCCCCTCTTAATGTCGTCTGTAGGGAAGAGGTGGGCCTAGGGCAGTTGGCTGAAGAGACAGGTGGCTTTGGCCTCCGCCCGGGACGTCGGCCACAGCTGCTCGGGCAGAGGGCTCCCGTGCGTCAGGGTCGGCGCTGGTACAGCCAGAGGATGCCAGCGTCGTGCAGGCTCTGCCACAGGGCGGACTCCAGGGACAGGTCGTGGTTGACGTAGAATATCACTGGCATCTTCGTTCGTTCGAAGTAGTGATCGGAAAATTGCTGGTAGTTGCTGGTGATGAATCCATAAGCGCTAACCTGGACGAGGATTGTCACTGAGTGAGCACCGAGCCTCCGCTAAGTGCAGACTCGTGTGAGGTGACGGGAATTCAGAAAGGCACAGCCCCCCCCCTCACCCACCCCGCTCCCCCTAACACCTGTGTGAAGACATCACGGTAACAACCAGCGCTGTGCTCTGCACACCTTCTCGCACCGGCCTTACAATCTTAGGTAGGTGTGACCCCCATTTCACAAAAGGGGGACCAGGCTCAGGTCACCAAACACCCCCAGTCGCAAGCTAGTGAGTACCCAGGCTGCGCTGTGAACCCGGCTGACTAAAGCCATGATCGTTCGCTCGATGGGAGGCAACAGCTCATCGCTGTCCGTTTCCCCTCGTGACAATGCAGACGAGTCCTGCTTTAACGGCGGGTGTGGGACCAGTTGTGGTGTGGGTGGCCTGAGGGTGGGTCACTGCCTTCCCGTGGCTCAGGCGGGCCATCTCCCATCTCCCGTCGGAAATGTCTCTGACTTCAGACGTGTGTGTGGAAGGCTGAACCCGCCACCCCACCCCTCTTCTAGAATGTCCCCGGGAGAGGGTTCCCTACCCAGTAATGTGGAGAAGGTTTTGCTTTCAGAAGGGCTGTTTGATAACGTGTGCCTTAAGTACCATATAGAGCTGCAGCCCTGGAGAAGGGGGGTGCAGGATGTCAGTGCTGGGGCGGGTGCCATGGGGGGCAGGCAAGGCTGGCCTGGGGGCTGGCCTTTAAAGCACCCTGCATGGTGGGTGGTAGCAGTCCCTCCCGCCCCGTCCCTAAACCAGGTCCCTCCTGCAGCTGGGATCCTTTCTTTGCAGGATGCCATAGATCAAATTAGGTTCCATCCACACCCTCACTCACTCCGCTGCTATGAATCCCTGAAAGCAGACCTCTTACCTGGTCACAGGTGTGCAGAGCTGTCAGCAGCATGAGCGCCCCCGTGCTAGGCATGTATAGGTCTCCAAAAGTCGTGTTCATCAACTTTGATTTCAAGAACCTGGAAGCAAAAAGACATTTTAAGTCTTGCCCACTAGCTTGATGGTTGTGCTGTTGTTACCCTTTACAACGAGCAACTCAAAAAGGATGGGGCCCCCAGAAACTTGGCTAGCACAATCAACTCCCTAGTTGGGGAGAAAAAAAAAAAATGACATGAGCTCCTACATGCAACAATCTTCAGTTGAAATAACGGCTTAGAGCCGGGTGAGAGAGGACAGTAAGATACCACATCCTCTAGGAGCCTGAGTCCAGCTTCACTCGCTTTCTGCAACCTGCTGCCTGCACCCCTGGGCTAAGGAGCCGTCAGCCTGGAGCACACTGGGCCCGTGTCCAGCCTGACACCCTGGTTGCTCCACCCCCAGACCTTTGGCCAAACAGGAACCACCCAGGAGGGACAGGGAGGACAGGTCCTATGAGTGGCACCCCTGGTGACGAGGTGCACACATGTGCATGTGCATGGCCCAGGAGTGAAGCCACCACCATGTGACAACCGCTGGCCCCGACTCGGCCCTGGATCACGTCCAGGCCCTGCCAGGCAAGCGTCCCTCAGCCCGTCTCGGTCTGCTGCACGGGGCTGTGCCTGCGCCCCACATCCGGGAGCCCACATCCGCTTGCACCCTACACCTCGGCTGCTGGCCTCCGGGCTGTAGCAGGGTTTCTGGACCACGGCCCTACTGACATCTTAAAGGGCCATGTCATTTGTTGCAGGGACATCCTGTGCATTGTAGGCTGTTCTAGTGGCACTTGTACCTTAGTGACAACACCGGTGTCCTCGGGGACAACAATATATCTCCAGACAGGGACAGGTGACCCCCCTCCCTGCCGCTGAGAAGCGCTGGTGGCAGGGACGGAGGGAGGTGAGCTCAGGCCAGTGCCCAGGCTTCTCCCTTCCCCGGGGCTGGCTGTGTTTGGGCCTGAGGGTGATGATGGCCCCCACTTCTAGCCCCGTTACCTGCGCCCCCCAGGAACCCTGTCAGTACACCCGAGTCCTCCAGTTTCCTGTCCATTTCCCACTGACCTTGACGGACACCGTCAGAGTGTCAGAGCAAGTGCTTGGCCTGGCACCCGGCACATGGCCGGCCCTCCCTACAGGTGACAGTGTGGGGGGGGCGTGAAGGGACGGGCCTGCAGTGCCGTGGGGACCCCCCTCCCCACCCCGCTACCTACCTCTCTCTCAGGTAGTTGATGAAGTCTGGATGGAGTAGCTTGAATTTACTGGCAGAGGCTTCCGGTCCAAAATAGGTCTGAGGCCTATTTCGAGAAGAAGTGGACCGAGCGGCCCATGCTGTCGTACGGCACGCTGGGGAGCGAGAAGGTGGGGCTGGGGCGCCGGCGGGGCAGGGGGCGGTGGGGGCGGGGGTGCGAGTAGTAGCGGGAGAAGGGGGTGTAGAAGGTGGGCGGCAGCACGGAGGGCACCACGTGCGGCTTGCCTCTCACCAGCACGTCGATAGGCGGGGTGTAGGTCAGCGAGGACGGGGGCGTGAACAGGGCAGGGGGCGTCGGGTAGGAGCAGCTGGACCGGGGCTGGTGGGGCGGGGGCGGGAGGAGAGGGAAGTAGAGGGAGTCGGGGACAGGGGGTTGCTTGCTGCTGACCGGGCTGGGGATACAGAACTGGGGCAGCGTAGATGTGGGGGGCTGGAAGAAAGGGGGCTCCTTCAGGAAGCTGGGCACGTAGGGGGCGATGCAGGAGGGGATGCCCCGCACCGGCCCGATGTAGGAGGCGGAGCTGTGGGACGAGGTCCTGGCCAGGGGCAACGGGGGCGTCTGGGAAGCGTTCCGGGAGATGGACTTCAAGGCCGATTGGGAGGGCGATTTGGAGGTGGGTGGAGTGGGGTTGGGGGTGGATCCTCGAGGCACGTGAGGGATGTGAGGGCTGGGGGTCAGGGAGGAAGCCCTGGAGGAGGGCTGGGAGGCATTCGGGGTGGGAGGCTGAGAGGGGGGGCGGGAGGAAGGCCCCCGGGTGGCGGAAGGGGAAGGGACCGGGCCGCCAGAGTAGGGCTGCTGGTTGGGGTTGTGGTTGGACCGGGACTGGGAGGGGGATTGGGTGGGGGATGGGTTAGGGGTCTGGGAGGGGGAGCTCATTGGTGTTGGGGTGGCTTATGTCTGTCTGCCCCGGGGCTCCGAGCCAGCCCCGCCAAGAGCCCAGCTCCCCGCCCGTGTCACAAAGCCCGCCCCCGGCGACCAGTGGCAGCATGATGGGCAATTGTTGGGTAATCAGGAGGCGGGGGCTGGGCGCAGGGTGGGGGGTGGTGGATGCTTGCCTGACCTTTAGGGTTACTCCCAAGGGCTGCCTCTGAAACCGGGGGTCCCTGAGATGGGGGGGGGCTGAGATTTCTAAGGACCTGACCCAGGGATGAGCAAAGGTCTCAGTGCCCCAGGGAGTAGGTTCGGCTGAGGCCCAGGGCATGGATCAAAAGAGCTGGACACAGGCCCGCTGCCCAGGCAGGTGGGAGACAGGACAGAGAGCCCTTTGTTCCCACTTCGCGGGGTGCTGGCGGGGTGCCGGGCTGCTCACCCACCAGGACGAGAGGCGCGGACGTGGCCTTCCTCCCCCGCTCCCCGACCCAGTGTGCTCAACAGGACGGCAGGCCCAGCGGCGGACGGCGGGGGACAGCGGGCTGCAGCCCGAGAGCCAGGCCGGCCTGCTGCACCCAGACAAGCGGCCGCTCGGTCTTGCGTCGTCAGGAGGGCTCCCGGGGACCAGCAGGGTGACCTGGGCATACTCCCCCAGCGCTCCTGAATGCCGTGGGATTTTACCACGCCCCTGCCCCTGCCCCTGCCCCTGCCCCTGCCCCTGCTCACCTGTCCTCTTTGTCGGGGCCCTCCGGGACGGGCACACCCAGGATGGCCGATCGCAGCATCAGGTAGTCGCGGATGTGTGAGGGGATGAAGATGTAGCGCAGGTCCTGTCGGGGTGACACAGACCCTGAGCCCTGGGAGGGGACGAGGCCACCTCTGGCCCCCGCTCCGAAGAAGGGACAGCCCCCCCACCACCACCACGCGGTCCCGCCACCGTCCTGCCGGGAGAACCTCCCTCACGTGCCCGTCCTTGCCGTTCTCGGGGACTGTGCTGGCTTTAGGACAGGCTCACAGACCCTGTGCTGCTCTCCCCTCCCAGGAGCGTCCCTGCCAGCCCCCTGCGCACGGGCCAGACTTCGTGACTCACGAATAGGATTTTTCTAACGTGTGGGAGACATATGGAGGTGATGGCGTGTGACTTTGGAGACCGGGTCCTCAAAGGCACCTCGCCTCCTTGCTCTCTGAGATTACGCAGTCTGGGTGAGGTTAATGACCATGTCGTGAGGACACTCTAGTGGCCCACAGAGGGGTCCATGTGACAAGGACGGCAACATCTCGGCTCCGGCCTCAGTCAGGCCTCCGATGGCCGCAGCCACTGGGGAGATGCTGAGCCCCAAGCCATCGCACTAAGCTGCTTCCGAATCCTGACCCTGATCCTGACCCACTGAGACGCAGGATGATAAACGTGTGTTGCTCAAAGCTACCCAGTTTGGGGGTGTTCCGTGAGACGGCGATAGATAAACAGATACCGTGGCCGCCTCATTTCATGCTATCACGAGCTAAGAGGTTCTACGGTGAGGCCTCGGTGCGTAGACACTGTGGCTGGACGCGCCTGAATCTCCTGGTCGGAGGAGGAAGCTTCTAGAAACCCACCCCAGCCCTGTCACAGAACGCCCGGGATCTCTCTAACCCGGCCTGTGGCACTGTGACAACGTGGAGGGGACGTGTGGCACAGCCGCTGGCTGTGGCTGAGGGGGCCGTCCCCTCCCCAGCTGTGACAAGGCCCGACTCTCAGCCTCTGAGCCTTGGCTTCCCGCACGGGCCACTGGGGGTTCAGGAGCCACACACCACTTCTAGGGCATGGGGAGGGGGGCCGCGTGGGGACGTGGAAACAGCCCCGGCCGGCCTGTGATGACTCTCACTGGGTGGTGGCCTTGGGGACGTTGCTGCCTGGAAACGGGCCGCCCCGATGGCCGGGCCAGCGCTGGGGACGGAGGAGGCAGCCCGCGGAGCTCTGGGCGGGGGTCCGGCTTGGAACCCCGGCCCCACTGCGGCCCCGCTGTGGCCTTCACCGTCTTCCCAGTGAGACGGGCTGATGGGGCCCACGGAAACGGCCTGGCACCCCGTAAGCCAGCCGTGAACACCGGCCATGCCTGCTCCGGTCCCCAGGGCTGCTCTGAACCTCTGGGCTGAGGCGAGGGGGCGACCCCCGGCGGAGGCCTCACCTGTCCTCGCGGCACGGAGGTGAAGCCCAGGTTCCCGTAGGAGACGAGGGAGTTCTTCATGGTGTTCACCGTGAAGCCGTAGAACGAGATCTTGGTGCCCACGTCGTCCTCGTAGCCTTTGATCACGGCTCCGTTGAGTCTGCTCCAAACGGGGGCCCGTCAGTGGCCTGCCTGTGGTCGCACCGCGCCCGCCGGGCTGCGTGCTGGCTTCCCTCCCCGGTCCCGCCACACCTGTCCCCATGCCTCTGGAGGGACCACGCCCCCTGCTGTGGCAGCACCAGCACCTACTCACCAGCCCACACTCCTGGGTCCCCTCGGCAGGCCTTCATCCAGCCCGCCCGCCCCTTAGGACCCCAGAGCTGGCCGCGGAGCTGCCCGGGGCGGCAGCCGCCTTGGCCCACGCCCTGGCGAGGTTGCTCCCCACCCCGCCCCTCTCCCGCCCCCTCCCGCCTCCCGCCTCCCGCCCCCCGCCCCCGCCCGGGCCACGCACCGGAACACGTAGTCATGGTCATCGATGTCCCGGCCCTGGCGGGAGCCGTTCAGAATGCCCCCGTTGCCCACCACGGCACACCGGACGCAGCCCCGAGGCCGGTCCCCGGAGGCGAACAGCTGGGCACTCTCGGAGTTGTTCAGAAGGCCCAGGGTGGAGGCGATGGCTGTGAGCGAGGGACAAGGCAGGGTGCCATGTTTGGGGGGGGCTGTCCTGGATCTCTGGGGACTGCTTCTGGCACTTGACTTGCCAGAGGCTTGAGCCCAGCCCCTCCCAAGAGGCACAGAGGGTGGGAAGGGAATTACATGGCCCCATGGGAAAGGAAAGGGTGTGGCAGGGCCCTCAGTGCCTCAGGGACTTGAAAGCCTAGCCCCCTCTAAGACTGTCCCCAAAGAAAATGATCTGAGGCTTGCAGGAAGCCTGGTGCAGCTATAACGGGGAGGGGCCTCTGCTCGGAGGTCAGCAGGTCGTTTGGGGCCCCAGAGCCCCAGTCTTTGGTCACCTTTGGACGGGGCACCTTAGCCCATCATGCCATGGAGGCTGCTGGGGGGAGGGGGAGGGGGAGAGCATGGGCAGCCAAGCCCTTCTTATGGACCACATGGGGGAGGGGAAGTAAAGCGGTGGGAGGTACACAGTTTGAGGGGTGAGCCCTGAGGCCCTCCTGGAAAGGGCCGTGGGGTTCCCGCATCACGGGATGTGAGGGCAGGGGGGCCAAAAGCAGGAAGAAAGGACCAGCCGAGGCCAGAGGGCCGGGTGGCAGGCAGCGGCCGCAGGTTACCTTGGCGTGGGAGCCCCTGCCAGCCATAGGGGGCTTTGCGCTGGCTCAGGTGGTCCCAGAGCTCCTGGGTGAAGACGCCCCCCGACAGCAGCACTGGAGTGGAGAAGTCAAACACACCTCGGAAGTGGGGGTGCTGCTGGACGGCGTGATGAAGTGGGTGTCGGCAGGTTAAGCTCTGTGGGTGAGACGATAAGAGAGGGCTGTGAGCTGGGGGGGCCTGGGTGGGTGGGAGCCCTCCCAGGAGGAAGACCCTTCCCCTTCCAGACCTGGGGGCCACCCCCAGATTTGTGAGCCCAGTTGCCTGTGACACAACAGCTCGGTAGGGATCAGAGAGCTTTCTGGATTGGCCCTGTCCCGCCCGGGTGTCCAGGCTCTCCCTGATGCCCCATCCCTGGCCAAATGGCCTCCTACTCCTACACCCCTCACTTGGGGAAACTTTGGGGCACTGGCCCGTGGAGGGGGAGGGCCGGCCGGGGGGCTTCGGACTCTGTCAGCCTGGATCCGACTCAACTCCGCACTCCTCACTGTGGGGTTTGTGTGGAAAGGGCTTCTGGGCAGATGACAATCGCCTTCCTCCCAGTCGGTGTGCCCCCCCCAAATTCGTGTCTGCCCAGAACCTCGAAGTGTGACCTAATTTGGAAATAAGGTCTTTGCAGGTGTGAGTAGTTAACACGAGGTCATACTGTACTCAGGTGGGCCCTGAATCCATGCCTGGCATCCCTGGAAGGTGGCCATGTGATGACGGAGGCAGAGATTGAGTGATGCAGCTGTAAGCCAAAAGACACCTGGCACCACCAGGTGCTGGAAGAGGCCAGGGAGGGCTCTAACCTCGACCTCGAGCTCAGACTTCCGGCCTCCAGAACTGTGAAAGAATCAACGTATCTTGTTCCGGGCCATCCGATTTGGGTAGTTTGTCCCAGTGCCACTCACTGCACGCAGGGACCTGGCAGGAGGGTGAGCACGGAGCAGGCTCCAGCCCCGCTGCCTGCGACCCACACGCCAGAACCTCACATGGCCTTGACCCCAGCCGGGTATTCTCACCACCGAAGTGGCCTCTTTGTTACGGCACTGATTTGATCAAAGGACAATGGTGGAGAGAGCTGTGGAGTCATTTCTGCCACGATGTGGCAGAGAGGTGCCTAACAATCCCCCACCATGCCACACGGCGCCATCAGAACCACAGGACTTCTGGGAACGTGGGCTTAGCGCTCAGGGAGGCATAAAACAAAGGCATCTGAGCGCAGCCTCACACGAATCCCTGAGAACCATCGAAAGACGGCGCCGGACGCCGGGAGAAACTTGACATTTGCAATGTGGAAGTGGGCGTCAGGCAAGCAGCGGCTTGTAAGTGAGTTGCCGTGAAGTGACAGCATCGTGCACGTGTGTGAGGAAGCCCAGGCAGGGTGTGCGTGTGTGTGTGTGTGTGTGTGTGTGTGTGCATGCTGCCTTTCCCTCGGCGGGGTGTGGTTTCCTGCATTTAACCTGGCGTTCCCACGGACCCGGTCACTCGGAAGCCCCATTGTTTCGTAAGGTATCTGTCTTGTTGGAACAAATTCACGTTCTCAAAGCAAGCATTACAGCAGCACTGACAGCAGGAGTTTCGCTAATATCCAGTTCATCGTAACGATGTTTTTTCCAGGGCCTTCTCGATGAGGCTCCGGGGGAAAGGTCTTCAGGTCTCTGCGTAAGGAGAGGCCGCACTTCACTTGGGCAGCTGGCTAGCTTTGACCTCGTGACCGTGGAGGCGGTTTCCTTCTTCACCGTGACCACCAGGAAGCTCACAGCCAGGCATAGGGCCCATCTCTTACATCTCGTGGCTCATTTTTCATGCACTCATCTGTTGTCATCTTATTTTCCTTCACCCGTTCCTTCATTTTATTCTATTTAATGTTTTTGCCTTATTATATATTATTACTAAAAGCTACCTCACATCATTTTTTTTTTTAAACCAGGTGTGGATGTATGTCATTTAGCGTCAAACAGCTCTAGGTGGCAAGGACTTGAGGCATGTAGAGATGGCCTCAAGACACAGGGCTATTTGCTCTGCCTCTGAGCAGCTCAGCTCTTACTAAGTCTTGCGTTTCTCCCTGAGGCCGGGGAGAAATACTTCAAGTTCCAGTTTGGTCTCTTGGGCACTAAAAACAACGCTTAGGCTCGAATGAACTCCGAACAGCGTGGTCACCACCCTGTCGAGCAAGCACAGCTCACAGAGCGGGTAGGGCTGCATCGCTCCGTGGTTCAGAGCCGGCTCTGGGGTCGGAATCACCTCTTCTGCCTTAGTGATCCCCGAGCGAGCGAGTGAGGCACCTGACCTCTCGCTCACCTGTAAACGCTGCCTAACAGGTTTGCCAGGAGGCTTCAGCGAGAGAACCCAGGGAATGCGCCCCAGGTGGCACTTCAGCTCTTGGTCACCAAGGAGCAGGACCCAGAAGGTTCTCAAACCCTCAGGGCGAACGGGGAGCATCTTCCCAGGGTTTGGCCTTGACTCCGTGGTGAGCAGTGCGAATGTGACTTTGACAGCAGGAAGACACTCTGAGCAGTAGCGTGCCACATTCACAGGCTTTTTAAAGATAAATCACACGATTTCCGAGAAACGTTTGGCCGGCTGTATCCAGGGGTACAAATGCACTCATCCTCCTCTATCGGGGTACGGGGAGCCCTGGCGGGCAGGTTGGAGAGGCCCTGATGGTTGGCTCCGCGATACTGTGCTTCCCGCTTGGGGTGCGCTGAGGGTGGGGTAGGGGTGGTGTGGGGTGGGGGTAGGATGGGGTGAAATGGGGTGCGGTGAGGGTGGGGGTTGGGGTGGGGCGAGGGAGTCCACAGAGCCCCGCCCCACACACTCCCAAGCCCGGTTCCCTTTGTTTGCCCTTCCCTTTCCCCTCCTCCAGATAACTGGAGGATACCCAGAAAATGCAGAGTAGCTGACCACTGTACCTTTCTCGTCCCAGAATGGGTCACCGCCTCGGGTCCCGAGGATGCTCGCGACGTGACGGTGTTCCTGGGGGGAGAAGGCACAAGTCAAGCAGGGTCTGACCCGCCCCTCGGAACCTGGAACCTTCCCTCGGACTCTGTTAGCTCTGGGGGGCTGACAAAGTCCGTCAAGGTCAAAGGCATCCATCCGTTCCTTTGCTCCTTCTCCTTCTGTGCTCTGGTTCTTGTCCGAGTCTCTCTCTCTTTAGGCACGCAAAATCTTGTCACATTATTAGGTTCTCCCGGGCTATGGAAACCTGGAAATCAAGGAACTCCTTGGCGAGCGGGAGAAATATGGAGCTTATCGGAACAGTAAGATGGTGGTTAAAGATGAAAACAGACAATAGCAACGCTTGCCAATAGGCCCCTGGAATTGTGACCGCCCCAGGGGTCTACGTGCCAAGGCCCCAGAGCTGGCATTCTGTGCTGGATGGCCTGGGCCTCCTGCGCCTGGCTCGTGCCCTAGGCGTCCCGGTGAAGGGCGTGCGTCTGAAGTCTGACTCCCCGGGTTTGTATCCTATGACCTTGGGAAATGACTAAACTCCTCAGAACCTCAGTTTCTCCATCTAGACTGCAGGGATGGACGATCATGCTGGTGTGACTGGCAATCATTTCACGTATCATCCAATTGCTGTGAGCGTTCAGATGAAATCTACGTTATGTAAAGTGTCCTCTACATGTTAGCTACGGTGACCTCAAGCGAGGAGGGAAAGGGCTTTGTTGGGACAGTCCCTTCTGCAGGGAGGTAAGGGGCTAATGTTACTGCCCCCCTGCTCTCCCCTCCCCCACCCCGATGGCCCCAGGGAGCAGGTGGGGAGGTTTGGGAGGGGCAGTTTGCAAGAATAACAAAGGCCCCCTTGTTACCTGGTTCTTGGTGCTGAGACAGCTGAGTCACGGAAACCTGCCACTCGCCCAGCTCCAGGTTTCCCTGAGACCCCTGAGCCAGGGATGATTGCTTCCCACTTCCTTCCCCTTCTCTCTGGGGGGGCCACCTGTCTACCCACATAATCCCCCACAGTTCCTCCGCTTGAGCACAGCAGGACCCCCTGGGAAGAGGAACTGAGATTGGACATGCAGCCCAGAAGGCAACAAAAAACCCCAATGACCTTTTGAAAACTCGCCCAGGCTGAGGCCCCACCCCCGAGATTCTGATCTGATTGGTCTGGGCTCCTCCCCGTGGTGACTCTAAGGTGCAGCCAGGTTTCAGGGCCTGGCAGAGGACCTGCTGACCGGGGCAGGGTGCAGCCGGGAGGGACAGATAGGCAGGAGGTGGTGGGAACTGCTCCCGATTCAGTTCTGCTGCCCGGCCCATCTCCTGGGCACCCCTGGGTGCTCAGCGACTCCTCCTAGTCTCTCTCTGCTCTTAGGGCTTCTAGACACCTGCCTGGGGAGCCCGGAAGGAGCGGGGGGGGGTGGTGGTGGAAAGGGGCCAGCCCAGGTACACCCCCTCCTGGAGAAGTCTCCCCAGGGAAATTTTTCATAAAATAAAATTTACTCAACTTACATCACATTCTTAGAAATTCTTGGCTCTAAAATGTCCTTTCTTTTACAAAATTATGTTGACAATAGATGGTCCCTGGTGCCCTGTATCTATCCTCACCTTCCTCCATTAAAAAAAAAAAAATTTTTTTTTTTTACAAGTTTAGAAATCCCCACGGCTGGGAACCACTGATCTAGATTCTTCTGTGAGTAAACTCCTGGGTAAGTTCTGCTCTAAGCCGTGAGCGCCCGCCCCCACCTTGGGGCTGGAGACCTGGTCTCAGCCACTTTCCCCCTGCCACCCGCCTCTCCATCATAGCCAGGCAGGAGCATTTCCGGACCCAGGCAGGGAGGTCCCTCGGCAGTCTCCCCGCCCAGAACGCCATCCCTGCTCCCACCTGGCTTCTCCTGGCTCTCCAAAGGCCAAGTCCCAACCTGCCCCCCTGGGATTGACTACTGGCACTAAAGTCGGGGCAACAGCAAGGAAATGGACAGGTTCTTAGATTTCTGAAAGATACAAAGAGCTTTAAAAACACTTCGTTGAGATATAACGGGCGTTCCACAAACGCATCTGTAAAGCTGTGTTCGTCAAAAGGCGTTGACTTGGGTTTTAAAACATCCTTACAGGAGATGGACAGGGGGGGCCCTTCTCTTAGTTCCCTCCCCTCCTCTTCCCCGCTTCTTGTGCCGTTTCTGACCACAAGGGGTCCCAGCAACTCAGGTGTCACCCGCTAGAGCAAGCGCTCTTGGTTACAAAGGGACTGGACTCGTCATCAAGCTGCAAGCTTATTTCATATTGTTTTGCAACTTTGGGTGCCCTCTGGCCTAGTTGCCTGAGGACAGACACCGATGACTCTCTCATTATTTCGGAGCAAGGTTTAGTGAGGAAGGACGGGGCAGGTGGGAGCGCGCAGGGAAGGAAGGAAAAGCTGGGCGCAGAGGCCCCCCCAAACCCAGAATCTAAGCGAGGTTCGAAAGTCAACTAAATCCTTGCGGGGTGTGGGGGGCGGCTTCCTCAGTAACTGGAACCATCCCCTCCCAAAGGCAGGCTCTCAGGTGTCTCCTCGCGGGACACGAAAGAAAGGAAGGTGCCCAGGGCGGACGGGCGGGCGGGCGGGAGCGGAAGCCGTGGACCGAGCCCAGAGTCCGCGCTGCTGCCCGGGGAGTCCGCCTCCCGCCGGATCGGGCCAGAGGGTGCCGATCGCGGACACCGGGCCAACAGAGCGCGGGGCGCGAGGGGGGCGGGGACCCAGGCGAGCGGGAAAGGCGACCGGCCCCAGCGCAGCGCAGCACAGCCGTGGATCCCGGCGACCCTGGACCCGGGGGGCCTTGGGTCCCTGCCCCAAAAGTAGAGTCTGAAAGAGGTGACGTGACCGACCGAGGGAGAGTTCCCGGGAAAAAAGGGTCTTTTCTTTTTTTTCCTTTTTCCTTTTTTTTTTTTTGGATCCAGATGCCCTAGCCAAATCTGGACGACAGAAAGCGAGTTAATCCGTCAGGCCGTCGCGAGCTGAGCGCCGGTGCGCAGGGGCCAAACTCTAACAACGCCCAGGTGGACGCTCCAGGGACAGAGGGCCACCGCCGGGGGCCCCGCTGGTGGGCGCGCCCCCCTCTAAAGAGGCCAGCGCGGGGCGCCCTGCCGGCCCCCTGCGCCCTCCCGGCCGCGCCCCACGCCGCCGCCCCTACCTGGCTCCGGCCCGGGGCCCCGGGAACGGCCTCCCCGCCGTGGAGAGCAAGGCGAGGAAGATGCTGGAGCCGGCGGCCGCGAGCAGCAGCGCCAGCCAGACGCGCCGGCCGCGCGGGAGCCCCATGCCCGGTGCCGGGCGCGCGGGACAGGCGCCGGCGGGCTGGGCCGACCTGCAGGCGGGCGGCTGCCCCGCCCCGCCCCGCCCCGCCCGGCCGTGCCCTGCCCTCCTCCCCTCCTCCCCTCCCCTCCCCTCCCCCCTGGCCCCGCGGCGCCTCCCCGCCCCGCCACGCCCCCTCCGCCCCGGCCCGGCCGCCGGAAGCCGGCGCACAATCGCGGGCTGCGTGTGGTCCCCCCAGCTCCCGGGGCTGCCCGCGCCCCTCCAGCGCTGCCCCTCTGCCCGGGGGCCCTCGTGCAGCTGGTGCCCCGCTGCTGCGCCCGCGCCCGCGCTCAGCCCGGGGATGCTGGGCCGGGCGCTTTCCCCGGACGGGCCCGGGCGGGCGCGCGCCGTCCGGGGGCTTCGTGGGCTGCGGGCGCTGGAGACGCCTCCACGCACCGCGTGGGGCCCGCACGGCGTCTCCCCGACGCCCGAGGCCCGCGGCGGGACCCTCAAGACGCGTGGGTGTGGCCCCCGCACCTCGGGTCCTTCCAAACTGTGCGCGTAAGGAGAGGCCAGGTCACCAGGGCGTCTGAGGAGGCGGGGGGGGGGGGTGGATGGAGGAGCAATGATGCTCGACAGCTCAGGGCGGGCACAGGCGCAGGGGCCGAGGCAGGGAGCCAGCCGCGTGCGCCTGGCGCCTGGCGGGGCAGCGGAGACTGTTGGCCCCTCATCTGGGGACTGTCCAGGGCAGCCAGGGCGCTGGACGCGTTGCATTCCCTTTGCAAAACGCGGCCAATCTTGAGATCTCGGCCCCAGAGAGCTGCCCGAGCGTTCTAGCAGAGGCTCCTGTGTCCCCAGAAAGGGTGAGGAAACTCTGAGTCCCCCACATCCCGTGCCCTTGAAGCAGAGCCCTCCCCGGTAGTGGGCGGTGGGTGAGATGGTATATTCCCTCGTCTTAGACCTGAAACGCCCGTGAAATGTCCCCAACTGTCAGAAAATGCAAGGGCCAGGGGGACCTGCTCCTCTGCCACCTGCTTTCTGCTCTCACCTGTGTGGGAGCAAGTCCCGGTGCAGCAACAGGTGTCTGGCCAGCTGCAAGCCTCCACAGAAGCCTCGTGGCCCCGACGGGGGCCGGAATGAGTCATTGGGTGTCAATTCTCGCGATGTTTAGAAATGCCTCAGCTTGCTCCTCTGCTAAGAATTGATGGTTTCAAGTTTTTTATTTCCATCTTTATGGTCGTCAGTCCTCAAAATCCCGGGAGGATTTACTTATCCCTTGATCAGCACCTGTTCTCACTTCCCCAGTGGTTAATAAAACCTCAGACCCTCTCCCTGAGGCCCCCAGATCTCATGCCTACCCCCTGCTCTCGGTAAATGCCTCACCTACAGGGAAAAGGGAATCACCATTCATTTCTTCAAACTTGCCGTCTTCAAGCTGGTGATCGGCCCCCACCACAGCCCAGCTTACACCTGCCTGGGCTCCAGCCTTGGGGGGAGGGGTGCACTCCTCCTGTGTGTGTGGGTTAACCACTGCCCCCCATCTGTGGTAACGATTCTCAGCCACCTCCAGTGCCTAAGTAGCCCTGTTTGGACCAAAACCTCCTGTGCAGCCACCTGGATTTCTCAGTCCCACCCTGCGGCCTCACAGGGCCTCTGGGCACCCCCACACCTCCACATGTGTGCCCCGGCATACCAGCACGGTCCCCTGAAGCCTTCTATCCTGTCCAGGCAGGACCCCGAGGGTCATAATCTGAGCCTCGTTCTCATCATAGCCCAGATTCTCTCGTGCTCCTGGCTTTCTTCCCGGCACCACTCCAACCCGGATCCCCGCTCTGAGCGGCCCGTGCCGTGTCCCCTGCGCCGTGGGGCCCCGGGCAGAGTGCAGCCAGCGAGGATCTGATTCCGGAGCAGACTGGTGCCACTGCACGTTCACGCCAGCCTTTTCTTGTCCTCAGTTGGCTCCAGGGGCCATCTTGCCCAGTGAAGATTCCAGAACGTCCCCTTGCTCAAGCCTCCTCTTCTCTCTGCCATGCCTCTAAAGGGGGAAAGCTCCAGCTTTCCACGCCTCTAACTACAACGTCGTCTTTCTTCAGGGACTGTGAAGGTCTGAGATTTACCCTGCTCCAGCTTCGTGGACACTGGAACAAGACACAAGACTGCTGGGTCAGAGACAAAGGACTATTATTACTCATGGCACAGCAGGCAGCATAAGCTTCATAACCGTGTCACTCCTCTGAGCCCCTCAAGTCCGTGAGGGTGAGGCAGAGGGGCCCGGGAAGGACCACACAGTGGTGGGGTTGCTGCACAGCTGAGGAGCCCCGAACAAAGGGAACCAGAATCTTTTACAGTGGGCTGCGAGCATCCCTGCCTTTGCCCTATGGTATTGGACATAAGAAAATCCGCCATTCGCTCGAGAGAAGGGAACTGTCTGTATCTCCCAAGGCTGTTTGCTTTACCCACATTCTTGAACACAGAGTCTGGAACAAAAGGGCAGTTGGTGGCTCCGCTCACACGTGCAGAAATGCGACAGACCCACTGAGAACAGTCTCCCAACACATTCGCGCCCACGCACCTTCACCTGCATCGCTCCAGGCTCTCCTCCCAGGAGAGCCAGCCTCTCTGCCCATGTCCTCCCACCTCCAGGGGCCTTGCTTTGGCAACCATCCCCTCCCCCTCTACAAAATCCTAATCCCGGCCTATGAACGTGGCCCCAGATATGTCATCGTAACGAGCAAGGCAAAGCAAGGCAAACTCCAACAAACCCTCCGCTGAGCTGGCACGCTGCTTTGCACTGGAGAGCTCAGGAAGGAAAGCTGACGCTGTCCCCATCTCTCTCTGCATGGGGTGTCTTTACCTTCCTCGCCACTGGGACTGTCCCCACTGAGGCCACCAGGGGCCTTCCTCGTTCCCAGTAGGGCTGATGTTTTTCCGTTCTAACCTCCCCTACCTCTGCTCTGACTTTGAATGTGACACTGTTCTCCTCAGGGCTACTTTTAGGTCTTTATCTTTCGAATCCATCATCTGGCCATTTCCACATGCAGTTCCCACTTCCCTCCAGCCTTCTTCTGGTGTTAGAGACAGCACGCTTCCCTGTCTCTCTTGTCTCGTGAATGTTCGTTAGGAACTGGACATTTTAGATAATGCGGTAACTCTGGGTACTAGTAACCCCTCCCTCTGGACTTACTGTTACTTGCTTGTTTGTTTAGTGACCAGCAGGCTTATTTTTATGACCCGCCCCCCCACCATGCACCCCACCTCCCACCCATCCCCACTCCCCTGAAGCGTCAAACCTCTGACCTCTGGAGTATGCCCACAGTCACCAGATGTCAGCTATGTAGGCTAAGCTTTCTTCATCTCTTTCTCTGACCACACCCAGCTGTTAAGCTCTCCTGAGTGCCACCTGATTGCCCTACAGTACAAAAATGGCCTTTTGTACTTCTCTGAGGGAGACGCTCCAGGTCTGACCCCAGGAGGGCTCCTCCCAGCTGAGCCTTCCCCTGGTTTTCTTGCAAACTAGTTGCTTATCCTGTGGCCTGTGTCTCCATTGGACCAGCAATCTCCTTCCACTGCGGCCGCCACTGGCTTCGAGAACACCTGCAGGCTTGTCTTAATCTACCCTCTGTCAAGAATAAAGTCCGTTCCTTTGGGAAGGGATTAGAACCTGTTTTTACAGTCTGCTTTTGTCCTTAGGCAAAAATCTCAGAGCCGGAGCTCTGTAGCTGGGATGGGGACGATGATGGTGTGCTTCTGTCTGAATGTGGTGGATGGAGGTGGTACCCTCGGATCTTCTTGGCTTACCTCTCCTAGCACGGAACCAACACCTTCGTAAACCAGGGCGGGGGTGACTAAGGCCCCGGTGTCTTCAGTGACATCATGCCAAAGAAAGCCACTGTCTCATGAATGAAGACTGGGGCCCAGGACAGGAAGCTGAGGAAGGGAGGGGCCTGTGCTCCTGGCTGTACCAGTCTCGAGTGGGGCTTTTTTTCTCAATGAGCTGAGCTGGGGAGAGAGGAAGTGGTTTGGGCTCAAATACCAGACTCTTACCAAATTCTGATAAGACTTCCTTTTACAGATGTTTCTTCTCTTGCAGTTAGTTCATCGTTAGGGCCATTTCCGGCTCTTTAAATGGCCGCCCTGTCATACGCACCCCCAGTTTCTCTGCAGAGTCCTCCTCAGGCTGTCATCCAGACACCCACCTTCTGCAGTGGCTTTAACGTGACTTTGGCGGCACGGCTGGGTGTCTTCAAATGCTATCGTTTGAATCAGGGATATTTGAATACGAACGGGGTATTGGGTGAATCTGAGGAATTGTTCACTTTTTTAGGGGTGATGATAGGACGCAGGCGATGTGCTTAAAATAATCAGGTCTGGTCTATAAGTGGGGAGGGGTTGGGGGGGCTACAGATGAGACAAGATTGGCAATGAGTTTATCATTATTATATTATATTAACATATCAATTATTATTTATATGAGCTGCAAATGGCAGTTCATTACACTGTTCTGTTTGCTTTTGTACATGTTTGAAATTGTCCATAATAAAAAGTTCAAGTTATTTTTTTGTCTATATGTACAATATATTTTTTTACATATTTTACAAATTTTTTAGAAATCTAAGGTCATCATTAAGTTGAATTAAAATCTTGAAAAGCATAGAAACACTTTTCACTTGCGATGGGGATTATGGTTTTATACAATGGAGAGATGAAAACTTTAAGTATTCTGTGTTCTGAAACAATCTCGTGTAAGCATCTTGGTAAAAATATATTTTTACTAAAATCAGTTTATTTCTCGGCACCCAAAACGGCATGAATATCAAGCAAGTTCCTAATCAAAATGTATTAGATGTTGTAATTATGTACCACGAGCTGGTTTTGTCATTTCCATCAAAACCATTTTTAGATGATTAATTATTTTGTGGAAAAAAGCCATGATGAAAATTGTTCTAGTTGTATTTCGAGAATTTATAAAACGACAGATTTATGCACTGAATTGAAGCTGAGTAGAAACTGAGCTTGCAGAAAGAAAATACAGTTAATGACTAAATTCTGAATATCAGCTGGGATGTTTTGGATCAGTCGGAATATGGATTGGCACTTGTGATTCAAACAATTACATCCTAATGCTTTTCAAGATTTAAAAGGTTTCTTTTCTAATATTTTTTTCTATAGATCTATTATTGGGAAGGTTTTTTTTTGCAATCTCTTGAGAATGCCACTTAAAAAAAAGTGATTTGTTAGAAATGAGTAACTACTTTTGACAGTAGATAATTTGCCTACTTGTATCGCGGTGTGATTGATAAAATTTTGCACAATTATAATTGGTCTTGGCAACACTAGGAAACAAAAATGTTAAAATGGTTTTTATCATTAATCTCAATTGTGCTGCCACAATATTGTATTTGTTTTAACCCATTAACTATTTTAAAATCAATCATAGTGATTTAACATTTTTTTGTGATGCTTAAAACTGTTCACAAAACTTTTTTTTCTTAGTTTGAAATCCACATTGAACCCATTTGCTTTCTTGCTTCTAAATATTTTTCAAATCTGTGTCTATCTTCCCACCCCTGCTGTCTACAAGTGGCCCATATATCCTTGGGTACTATTGCCTTCTAATTCTACCTCCCTGCCTCCCCTCTTGGGACCTTTAACTCAGGTGGGATTTGTATAAAGTGGAGACCCAACCGTATCAATCTTCTGCTTGAAACATTTCTCTGGGTTCTATATGTCACCAAGTAATTTCTCAAGTGTGAGGACACAGATACAGGAAAGCCCTGTTCTCCCGTTTGAGAAACACTGTGTTAGAAGTTCAAGTAGGACAGTCTAGGAGATTGCTAAATGATTATAAATACAGTGTGGGCACTCAGACCGAATGACGATACTTGGTTATAAGGGTCCAGATGACTAAACATTCTTCATGCGTTTCTGGACAAGGGTGACAGACTGAACACATGCAACTAATTATGTTCCCTCCTGAAACCCCACTAAGATGCTAATAGAAGGGTTTTTTAAAGGTATAAACCTGCCAGGAAGGAGAGAATTGGCGACCACAGCAACCCAGTTCCAGAAATGGAAAGCAGAAGCATAAGAGATAACTGGCTTAGCATCTCAAGATAGCCGAATACTAAACTTTAACTAGAGAACCGAGAACCAAACCAATTTCTATTGCAAAAAACTTCGAAAGGGTTTGGAATATTTGGCGTTTTGGAAACAGGATGATGGGGTGAATTACAAAGACTGGGAGAAATCTGTTTAAGACCATTTCCTCCCACACGCTCGTCAGCCATTTGACCGCCCCCCACCCCCACCCCTCGCAAAATACCAGAGTGCTTTCCTGCTGGGCAGTTAAGTGAACCTTGGTTTGGAGAGCACCAGGCGGTGTTGGAGGTGTGACGTGTTAACGAAGAGATGCATAATAAGGGAATGAACGAATACTCAATGCCTTCTGCAAGGAGGGTCAGCGGGATAAATGGATAGGCAATAGGAGGAAAAAATTAAGAAAAAATTACAGGGTCAATGTGGGAGACCCAATGCCCAAGTAATAGAAGTTCAGGAGAGAGAGAGAGAAAGAAAAAAAAATGGACAAGTGCAAATCACCAATGAAAAGAATCCCATAAAATGTCCCAGCATGGAAGGACATGAGTCTTCAGAATGAAGAGGCCCAGGAAGCCCAAAGAAGAATGACCAGATTTTAGAGAGAGAGAACTGGCCACGTGGAACAGATCAGGAGCGGCTTTGGGTTTCTCGAAGGCGACAGAGGGGGATAGAGAGCAATGGAGCAATGTCTCGAAATAGGCGACGAGAAACAATCTCCAATCTAGAATTCAATACCCAGCTGACTTCTCAATGTCATGGCAGAACAGGTGTTTTCGGCATTAACAGCTTTAAAAGTTGTCCTCTCTTCTCCTCCCTTCCAGAAGGAAGCTTCCAGAGGTCTCGCTCCACCAAAACGAGAGTGTGAACTAGGACTAGGACACCGAGTAAAGAAAGGAGACCGGACACAGGAGGGAGGCACCATGGCGACAGTAGAAACGTGGGCAGGTAAGGACAACCAGGCGGGGCTGCGGAAGGTGGGAAGCTCAGGGAGAGGTTTCTTCCTCAGGATGATGAAATCCTGGTGTGAATCCACAGCTCGAATGGATAGTTAGGAAACTGGCAGGAAACTGACATAAAATGACGGGTAACTACGTGGAAAATAAAGCAAACCTCACGACATAGCGAGTTAACCACTCGGCCCAGCTGTGGCTAGGGGCTACAAAATGGTAATAATAGGAACGAAACAGAATTACTCTATGATTAGGTTGGGAGGTAGGATGTGTGCATGTGTGTGGTGGGACAGCAGGGGAGGCAGCCAAATCCTGATGTCACCTGTGCCCCGAAACTGTGCATACCTGTTCCACCACCCATCTGCTCTGCCAGGGCCCTCTGGGGCACCCCGTGGCCTGCACTTTCTTCTGGAGGACATAATCAGGCACAGTCTCCTCTTTGATGCTATTCCCTCCCTCCTCCCCCCGCCTGGGCACCAAAGCAAATCAAGTCCTTACCTGCTTCCTCCCCAGTGAACCCAGCAGTGGAGCCGCCCCCGCTGGCCTCCCTGGCTGCCGTGTGACTTCAGAGAGGGGACTGGGGAGAGAGGGGGGCAGCGGTGTGTGCTCCAGCGCCCACCCCTCTCCCGGATCCCTGGTTAGACCAAGGAGGAGGGACGGATGTCAAGGAAGGGGATCCTTCCGGATGTGTCTGAGCAGACCTAGGAAAGATGGAAGCGTGGGTGCTGGAGAGGGCGGGTCGCGAAGCCCGCACGTCGGCTTCACTGCCACGGGCTGTGTGGGCTGGGGCAGCTTCTTCAAACTCGATGTCTCGGTTCCCCTGTCTGTAACAGGCGAATGATACAGCACCAGCTTCGTAAATCACTCTGCTCCTTCAGCGTGCACACGACCTGTTCTGGAAAGGCAGGAATCGCTATGTAAACACTGGCTGTCCTGGCCCGTGCAGGCTCAGTGGTGTGCTGGGGACAGACACTGGACCGTGAGAAAGATCGGGACCCTTTTGGAGAAACACTGTATCTGCCCACAGTGTGATAGCAACGCTACCCTGTGTCACAGACGCGTTGCTGGTGGACATGGCTGCAACAAGTCCTCCCATCCTTGAATGCACACACTCCTCTCGACAAGAGGTCCAGTCTGTTTCCCCACCTTTGGCTCTGGACTGGCCTTGTGACTCTCTTTGGCCAACAGTGTATGGCCACAATGACTGGGGGCCTCTGACAACTGACCTCGAGTGGCTTTGTCGCTTCTGCTTGTGTGTCCTTGAAACCCTCTGCCACCATGTCCAAGAGCTCCGTCTAGCCTCCAGCGGGATGAGACGCTGCCTGGAGGAAAGCTGAGGCGCCCAGCTGAGAGCTGGCGTGAACTACCCGATGGAACAGTGAGGCCACCTTGGACCATCCAGCTCCATAGGTGACCCCAGGGCAGAGCAGAGGGGAGCTGATCCCAGCCCTGATTGCTGGTCCATAAAATCCTGAGCAAATACATAGTCATTTTTTTTTTCCAGCCTGCAGATTTTGGAAGACTTGGAAGATACCTTGCCAGGTAGCCATGGCACCTGCTACCTGGGCTTCCACAGAGCGCTCATGGGGGAAGCTGTTTGTCCACCCCTTGCTCACCAATGTGGACACCGTTATTTCCTCCATCACTGCTCAGATCCTGGACGCCTGGGCTGGTTGCTGGGGAAATACAAGGCTCTAAGCAGGCCGAAAAGAGCATCTCATTTAGGACCGCACATCCAGAGGGAGGAAGATCAGACGGAACACCCCACCGTCACCCACCGATGTAGAAAGAGGGAAGGACCAGGTGGGAACTCAACCAGTGACACGCCCCCTCTCACTCTTCCTTCCTCTTCCGGCCCTTCCTCCTTGTTCCTCATCACCCCCTGTAGGGGACCCATCCCACTGGTTTCCCATTATCTTTTCTTCATGTTTCCCGTTGGCAAAAATAAGCAGATACATGCACACTTCCTTATTTTTCTTCTTTCCTACGTAAAAAGGCGTAAATATCCTAAAAATTCTTTTGTCTTTATTTTGTGGTTGTTTTTGAGTCTCATTTTTTTTTTTTTTTTTTTTTTAGCTCGATAGATCTTAGACACCACTCCCTGTCAGCTCACGTGGTCCACCCTGGAGTGGAACCATTTGTCACCTTTCCATCTCTTACGTGTAAGAATTGTAAGTTTCCCAGATCTTGAGTCTTCAGACCATGCTTTAGTGAACGATCTTGTGTGTATTTATTTTTGTATCGTTGGAGATAGGTCTTCGGGGTAAATTCCTAGAGAAGGGATTTGTTTTTAATTTGTTTTTTTTTTTTTTTGGTCAAGTGGTAAGCCCATACGTAGTTTTGTTTGAGCCTGTTGGAGTCCCTGCCCCAGGAGCTGCACCCGTGTGCAGTCCCCCGGCTGCCACAGAAGACCCCATTTCTCGACAGCCACAACACAGTGGTTGTCAAGCTTCTTAATTTTTGCCAATCAGATGGGTGAAACATACTATCTCAGAGTAATTTCAATTTGTATTTCTCTTCTTGCCAGTCAAGGTGAACACTTTTGCTTGTGGATGAGGGCCACGTTTATATATATATATATATATATATATATATATATATATATATATATATATATATATATATATATTTTAAGGCATTGTTGCTGTTTGTGTTTTGTGCCCATTTTTTCTATTAGGTTTTTTGTCTTATTTCCTTCCTTTACTGAGCCTTTTCTATATTAGAGATATTAACTCTCAATCCATGGTCTATGTGGCAAACTTTTTTTTTTCAGTTTTAAATTGATCTTTGGCCTTGTGATTTTCTGCCAGACACAAATTTTACCATTTTTATGTAGTCAGATTTATCGATCCTTTTTAATTTTATTATTATAATAAATAATTATTATATGGTTGACCTCACAGATGACAAGAACCTTATCAGCTTATAATCCTTTATTTATTTTTTTATGCCTACAGCACCTGGTCTTCCTAGGTGGTCTCCCATCCAAGTACTAACCAGGCCTGACCCTGCTTAGCTTCTGAGATCAGACAGGATCGAGCTCGTTCAGGGTGGCATGGCCATAGATAACATTTATCAATCCTTTTATTGCCTCTGGATGTTGAGTCATATTTAGGAAACTTTTTCCTACCCCCTAATCTTAGTACTCTTATCATTTCATTTTTTACACCTAGGTCTCTGAACCGTCTGGAGATCGTGCCTGCATGCGGTGTGAGTCACACCTGCGTGTGGTGTGTCACAGCTCTAGTCTGGTCTCTTTCCAGGTGGCCAGCTGCTTGTCTGGGCACCGTTACTCATGAAGTAGATTTTGATCCAGCGATTTCCAAATGAACCTTGGTAGATTTCTGGACTTTCTTTTTTCCATTCCTCTGGTCTCGTGTCTACTCATGCCGCAGAATTCATACGCTTATAATAAGAGACTTCATAGTATGTGTTCATATTTGTTCGAGCTAGGTCTCCCTCATAGCCTTTCCCCCCACCCCAGATTTTCCTAGCTAATCTTACATGTTTATTCTTCCATATGAATTTTAGTATCCACTCAGGATCTAGAAAAATATTTTGCTATTTCCATGGGAATCGCATTAAATTTGTAAATTTACTTAGGGGAGAACTGACAAATTTATTACATCGAGGCATCCTTTTAGAGATCAAAGGATGACTCTCCAATCTACCTGAAATATCCTGAAAGATAAATTTACTGTTGGTAGAAGACCTCCAAATCCGCCTCCTCAAGTGTGCACTCAGGCTACCCAAACGTGAAGGCCGAGCCTCACTTATTTAGGTCCAAAGTGGAAGAAACTGTTGGGTCAGCTTACTCTGGAGGTATCTGTCAAAAGAATTAGAAAAGAAACACCAGTTAGAGGCATATGACTTGGAAAAGAATTCACGTGCAGACGATACGATAGTAGATGATAGAATCTACTATGTGTTATTGACATAGTAAGGTAGCAGGATATGAAACTAATACACAGAAATCAGTAGCCTTTATAAATATAAACAATAACCATGGAGGGGAGTAATGTAAAGAAAAGCCATTTACAGTGGCAATGAAGAAGATAAAATTCTTAGCTATAAATTTACCAAGAAGTGCCGCGTCCTCTTTCTAACCTACTGCGTGACAAGGTCCGGAGATGGGAACAGATGCTTCAAGGAATGCATCGTCAAGAACAAGGACGTGGCATGTGTTTAGGGATAATGGGTTTCTTAAGAACAATCCTATTAATAGGAGGAATTTGGATAGCACAAATCCTAGTAAGTGTAGACGCTGTACAAGTGGATTTCAAAATTGGCTCTGAGGAAAACATCGTGAATTCCCCACGTATGGGATCAGCTCCAGTCACCCTGACTATCCAGAATGCATAAACCCTTTATTTGAACAATTATTAAGGGAAATTCCTTTTGACGTGCCTCTTAAAGATGTTATGAATAAATTACAAGCTGAATTAGTAGAACCAGCTTATACTCCTATTCCCACGCAGTTAGTAGAAAAATTAGTAAAAGATAAGAAATTTACTCATAAGCTTGTGCCTACTATGGAAGGGCCTCCTTTTGTGGCCTACTGGATAAATAAAAAACTAGTAGTTTAAGTTTGGTAGAAAGGCCGGTTGGGTCAGGATCTCCTTGGTGCTTAAAAACAAAGGAACGAAAACTTAGCTTACAAAAGCAGCTTTGTAAAACTGATTTTTAAAATGTTTTCCTCAATACTGCACCAAGGAAACTGTCAAACAGCTATGAACAAGTTTCATCTTAAACTTTAGATAACAGCATAAATAAAGTAGCAACTGAAAGATTTATTCAGGCAAAAAGAAGAACAATGTCTGCCCACGAGCCAATATTTGCTGTTATGAATACCTCTATCTATCACCTTTACTGAAGTCAAACTTTGTCTTACGTAATAGATATAAGAATTAAAAGTTTAGATTGTTCCTCAGGTAGTTCTGTTCCAATGATTGAGAAAAAAAGAATGTACTAATTAATCATGAATAATAATATACCCTGTAAGATGTTCTGCTTCGCTTAACCACAGAAATTTAACTCTCTGCTACCTTACCGACAAAGTATAATCAAATGCCAAAATAGAAAGTATAAAAGTTGTACTCAAATCACAATAAAACAGAACAGTGTCACATCGCCTCTGAGCGGTGTAGTCGACTGTCCCTCGCGCGGAGGCCTTACATACCTTCGGGGGCTCCCCGTGGATCCTGTCGCGGCTGGACCGCGGCAAAGAAGTGTTCAAAATCTGTACGAGGCAGGCATTAAACCACTCCAGAAAGACACGAAGGTAGATTTGGATAAATAGTGAATCGTCTTTTGTTCTTGGAAAGGATGACTCGGTGTAATAAATTTGCCAGTTCTCTCCAAGTAAATGTATAAATTTAATGCCATTCCAAGAGACATACCGAAACTTTTTTTCTAGATCCCAGATGGATGCCAAGATCCGTTTGATAGAATAAACAAGAAAAAAGAGCTGGGAAGACATGAAAAAGAAAAGCAGGTGCAGAGATGCCGCCCCCTGCCTCCCTGAGCTGGTACTGCACCCTTTCTGATCAGAGCTTATCAGTCCTGTTGGTATTAATTGGCTTTTGATAAAAGGGAGCTGGCTGCTTCCACTTTTCTGTTTGCCTTGATGCCCCCACCAAGGGCCCATATTCTGTTTAGCATCGTTAGAGTTCTTCTGGGCTTCAGAATCCAAACCCTGGAGCCAGAGCTCAAAGACATAAGATGAACCGAAATATCTTTGGTTTAGCCCGAATTCTCATCGTGGGGTTTGAGAAAATGCAAAGTGATGGGAGAAGAGAAGAATGAAAGGGGAAGGAAAGCTAGTTTCTTGTTATATCAGGCATTTTACATACAGCAGTTTTTTTTTTTTAAATCCTCGTGACATGAGTTAAAAGTCAGGTCACAGACTAGGAAACAGTAGCCTAAGGAGATGTTAAGGAATTTTTTTTTTAAAGGGTGAAATAATGACTCGCGTACAACTATACCATGCGCATTATGTCAAAGGTTTTATTTAACTCAATTATTAATGAAGGAACTAATACGATGCAGACACTGGTCAAGGGCACGCTCGGGCCATCAGGGATGCTAGGGCGAGTTTGGGAACGGACACAACACGGGTCACTGCATCCTCATGGCACAGAGCTTCTCTGTATCTCCATGGACAAGAACCGCCTTTATTGCTATCACTTTTCTGTCGCCTGGACGGTTTCTAGTAACTCAAAGACAAGGGAGGGTGCAGACCCTTCTAGAATCAGGAGGTGTGCTTTAGACTCTGCAGTGAGACTAAGTAGCACCTTCAAGATGTCACAGTCGCTGAAGAAGAAGATGTGGAATTCGAACCCGAATCTGGGATTCCGGAAGTTCTAGCTCTTTCCTCCGTGCCAAGCAGCTTTCGGACGGCGAAGGGTGATTTTCGGCAGAGATCCGTGGTATGGGCTGCTGGTCCCCTCGTTCAGTTAAAAGTTCTGGGTCTCGAGAGGGAATAAGAAGCTGTGGCATCTTCCCGAGGTCTCCGAGGTCTCAGCCGTTCGCTGTCTGGAGGGCGTCTCCTCCTCTGTCCCCTCGTGTGTCCCCTCTGTCCCCTCGGGAGTTCAGAGCGGTCCGGGGCCAGTCCCGCGGGGCACGGCTGAGGAACAGGGTGCAGCCCCGGCCCAGTCAGCTCTTCGGCCTGGAGGTCCCGGGACGCTGGTAGAGGCGGATTATTCCTTCCTCGTGCAGCCGCTTCCAGAGCCTTCGCTCTAACGCGAAGTCGTGGTTGAGGTAAAAGACCGTCTTCTTCCACGACGTGTCGTAGTAGTGGTTGGAGAAGCGCTGGTGGCCCTCGGTGATGAAGCCGTAGGCGCTCACCTGGGGGGGGGGGGAGGAGTGGCCTGCCTGTCGCTCGCTCCCACGCCTCCCCTCTCCCTCCCTCGCTTCCCCTCCAGGCTAATGCTGCTGGGGGCCCGTCCCTTTATGTGGGTTCCTTCCCTCCGGGTCTGCTGCAGGGCCCTGGGTGCACATGCACACATGCATGCACCCACCACCCCCAGGGGTGTGCACCCTGCCCAGCCATTGCTCCATGGTAGGCAGGCCAGGGGTACCCCACAGCTGCCTCCCCAGGTACTCTTGCTCCTGAAGCAGGGCCTCACCTGGCCGCAGGGCCTCACCTGGTCGCAGGGCCTCACCTGGTCACAGAGCTGAAGGGCGGTGAGCAGCAGGAGGGCCCCAGTGGTGGGGTGGTATATCCTCCAGTGGACTGTATCCAGGGTCTTTGACCTCAGGAACCTGTGACGTACCCCAGCCCCCCACAACCATCAGGAGGCTGCAAGGATGGGGGGCCCCAGCCCCTTCCGTGCTTTCCTCTTGCACCTGTTTTTCACGTATCGGAGGAAGTCTGGGTGCAGCAGCAGGTACCTATCCAGCCGCAAGTCTTCCCGAAAAGCCTCCTGGGGCCTGTGTCTATGGTCAGGGACGGCAGGACGGTCACTCAGGCTCAGCACCCTCACCTCGCCCGGTGTGGGCCACGTCAGCCTCGTGGGCACGCGATCGCTGAGACCGTCCCCACGGCAGCCTCGTGGGCACGCGATCGCTGAGACCGTCCCCACGGCAGCCTCGTGGGCACGCGATCGCTGAGACCGTCCCCATGGCAGCCTCGTGGGCACGCGATCGCTGAGACCGTCCCCACGTCAGCCTCGTGGGCACGTGATCGCTGAGACCGTCCCTGCCCGCCCCCCCTGCACGGCCGCTCACAGCAGGGCTCAGCCCGGGTCAGGGGTCAGGGGTCAGGGGCCGAGGCGGAGGCTACCTGAACCAGAAAAGGCTCTTTCTCTCCAGGGTCTGATTGTGGAGCAGTGCCTCCAGCCACTCGTAGTCCCGGGCGCCTTCCAGGAAGTGCAGGTAGCGGATGTCCTGAGAGCCGAGGACACCAGGCGGTCGGGGGCTGCCACCTATGGGCCCCCGGGCTGTGGTGGCCCGGCTCCCACTGCAGACTGCCCAGCGGCGGGGGCCTGGCTGGCCGTCCTCCCTGCTCTCGCCCTGAGTGTGAACGGGGCCCGCCCCGACCACGGACTGCAGGCCCAGGGTGCCCGGCTCCCTTCCCCCCCCACCCCCGTGCCCCTCAGCTCACCTTCCCCAGGGGCACGTGCCGGAAGCCCCGACGGCCCAATATGACAAGTGACTGGGTGAGGGAGAAGGCGGTAAAGCCGTAGAAGGACGTCCGAGTTCCCACGTCCCGCTCATAGCCCTGGGTGACAGCTCCGCTCAGGCTGTGCAGAAAGACGAACTCAGAACACACAGTGCACAGGGGAGACGCTTGGGGGTGGGTGGGGCGGGGAGAGGAGGGGAGACGGCCGCAGTCACGCAGTCATGCACGCACAGGGCTCTCCAGGGAGCCCAGGGTCGCCCCCTTCCAGACACAGGCATGGGGCGCCCTGTGGGCCCCCTCAGAAGGCCTGTCTCTGAGGGAGAGTGGCCGGAGGGGCGGCCGGGGGAGGCCCGCTCACCGGAACACGTGGTCGTGGCTGTCTATCTCGGGGCCCACGCCCGAGTTGTTCAGGATGCCCCCGTTGCCCACCACGGCGCAGCGGACGCAGCGGGGGGCCCCCGCGGGGAGGCCGGCCAGGAGCAGCTGCTGCTGGGGCACGGCGGGGAAGCTGGTCACCACCTTCCGCACCACTGCAACAAGGGGGGGCTCCATTCAGGGGTCCCGCCCACCCTTCCCCACCTCCCCCTCGGGGCTGGTGGTCCTCAGCGAAGAGGCAAGAGCCGGCCGCCCTCCCTCCTCCGCCTCGGCCCAGGGCGCGGCCGGGCTGCCCGGGGCCTCCACTCACGACTCACGGGAGTAATTGAGCTCCATGAAGCCAAAGGGAGGCGCGAAGTGCTGCAGGCGGCTCCACTCGCCCCGGCCGAAGCGGCCCGCGTCGAGGAAGAGCGTGAGGTTGGGCAGAAAGAGGTTCCGGAGCCAGGGGGATTTGGAGGCTCTCACCTTCACGGAGTCCGGGCATTTCTGTGCGGGAGGGCGGGTCAGGCGGGGTGAGGCCGGGGGCCGGGCAGACGGCAGGCCTCAAGGTTTCCGCCTCTGCCGCCCCGTGCAGCCCAGCCCCGGCGTCCAGCCCAGGCCCAGGGTCCAGCCCAGCCCCAGGCCACCGCAGAGAAGGG
The DNA here is from genome assembly GCA_004027375.1 of Macroglossus sobrinus. Taxonomy (NCBI): domain Eukaryota; kingdom Metazoa; phylum Chordata; class Mammalia; order Chiroptera; family Pteropodidae; genus Macroglossus; species Macroglossus sobrinus. The sequence continues at coordinate 39,033 of PVKZ01006159.1, forward strand.
GCAGTTCCTGGCCCTCGAGGCGAACGCTCCTTGTGGGAGACCCAGGACAGCCTGCCCCGTGTGTGTGTGTCCCTGCGGGCTGTCGCGTGCGTGGTTGCAGCTGTGCGTGCAATCGTGCACACTCTGAGTGCTGCGCCCCTGTGGGTGTGGGCCCAGCCTGCTTTTGGGGACGTCAGCGAGGGAAGCGGTGGGGACATCTCACGGGAGGACAGGACGGTCCCAGGCAGCAGGGCTGAGCCCCAGGCTGGGTATCCTTGACACTAGTCCTGCCCCCTCCATGCCGCCTGCCCTGCCAGAGGATGGGGCTTCCGGTGGTAAACCCCAGAACACGACGTCACATCCTGTCACCCCGACTGATGACCTTGCAGACATTCTAAGGGGTCAAGGACAGGCCCCTTCTCGCTCACACCTTCCCGTGCTGCCCGGGCCGGGATTCTGGGGCCGGCCTTCTCCTCCCCTCCTTCAGCCACTAGAGGGAAGAAGGATGGGACAGGGTGGGGACAGGGTGGGGACCGGGTGGGGATGG
>PVKZ01006160.1:0-39519 GCA_004027375.1 Macroglossus sobrinus
AGCTCACACAGAGGTACGATGGCTGGACCTGGACCGCGACTCACACCGGACCTGCCTCCGTTTCCCAGCGTCAAAGCTCACACTGAGCTTTGCCAGAGATGCCTCCTTTGGAGGCTTCAGACACTGTGGGATTTAGGGCTCGATTTCCCTGAGAATCTAAACGTCCGGATGATGCATCAGTGATGTGGAGGCGCCATCCTTTAGTCTTAAAATAATAAATCCCCACGACGGAAGCCGGCCCATTGAGTGCGATGTCACATAAATCCTGGTGTACCGATCGCTGGGTGTCACCGGCTCATTTAAAATGGACACATCACTTCTAACAGGGCTTCTCTCCAACCTGCTCGGCCCTCTCGGAAGCGGTGAGAAGGGAAGTAACTCATGGACCTCGCATGGCAAGTAGGAGCCAGATGTAGTTTAGACGCTTGTACGTCTCCCGACTTCACGTTCTGAGGCAAACTGGGAGGGGTGGGAAGGGACATGTCCTTTTTGTCATCATAAATTCCCCAGTGGGCAACATTTTTCTTCTCCTCGCAAACCCTGATTGATAACCGATGGTTTTTGCTTTATGCGGATCATCATGACCCCGATGCCGTGTCCTCGAAGCACTACAGTATATCTCCACGTGACATTTTCTACGATTCTGTGCTCTGGGAGACAGAAACGACACACACACCGGGGGTTACCTGAGCTTTCCCTTCTCCCATCCAAACACACACGGGTCTCTCCAGCTTTATAAAAGTCTGGAGTGAATCCAGGCACCAAAGATTGACGTGATATGATCATTTGCTTGCAATGATCCAAGGGCCCGCTGTTATGAGCTCACTGTGGGGTCCAGTCTCAAATGCCCCAAGAACAGTCCCTGGGAAGGCTTGCTGGGAGGTGAAACTGCCACTTTTATCAGAGCAGACCCTTAGACATCTGGAGGCTTCTTTTAGGGCAGAATTCTGGGCAACCTCTTGCAAGACCCTTCAAGGGCAGAGTCTAGGATTTTACATTTTTTTAAAAAAGTATTCTTGATCCTGAGAGCCCCTGAAGTTCATTCAAGGTAGGAAGGTTAGGTCAATAAACACCATCGGCTCCCTATGTATCAGTCAACTTTACCTACGCTTCAGTTTCCTGTGTATAAAAGAGAGATGAGAACAGCGCCTGCTCCTGGGGTTGGTGTGAGGGGCGATGAGATCCACACCCAGGAAGTCCTTGGGGCAGTGTGCCTGCGGCCAGTCCTCTGCTGGGTGCAGAGGCACCGTCCTACCCACTATCAAAATGCCGAAATACTTCCAGACTGGCCAATACTGGGCTGCCGTCGCTGCTTGGAGCCCCTTCGGCCCCTCCCTCAGCCAGGCCCCCGAATCAAGGACTCCCTGGAATGACTCAGCAGCCTGCAACTGAAGGGTTAATGGGGAGCCTCTCAAAGTGTGTAAAGGGCAGGTGGTTAAAACTCTTCACTTATAACTTCTGGGGCTCTAACGCCTGGGAGGTGTCACAGGGGAAGGGGACAGAGAGTCAGGCACACCTTTGCTGGCAAATGCCAGCAAAGGAATGGCCTCCAGGTCAAAGAATGGCCTTCGATCCCTAAGTGTCACCTCTGGCGGCTCAGGGCACTGACTCAGGACCTTTCTTTTCTTATCCTCATCAGGCTTTGACCCTGCTCTGACCCCACCCGTGAACTCTCACCTCTGGAAGCTTGACTTGCTTTTTCCTCTGGCCTCTGGGGCCCTGTGTTTGCACCTGACCTCTCTGCAACAACCCTCAGCCCTCAGAGCTGACCCTCTGGTCCTTCCCACTGTGGCCTCCAGGACAGCTTGCACCCATCACCTTGAGGTGGCGCCATCCCCTGAAGACACTGGCCGGTGCCCGGGACAGCCGGTCTCTGATGCCAGGTCCCCGCACTTCTTGGCTTAACGCCCCCTGTTTCTCCCTGAGCTCCAAGTTCCAGTCCGGACCCAGATCATGGGTCCACATCTTTTGAGAACAGGGTACCAAAGCAGTGGCAAAGAGGATGGAGGGGAAGACACAGGAGGATCCAGAGGTGGCGGGGCCTGAGCCAAGGAGGGGCAGGCTGCTCCGGTTTCCTTGTGTATGTGCTTCATGAGGTCACAGGCTGTGTCTGGCCCACCCAGCACTGAGCTTAGTACACAGTGAGCATTCAACAGACAGTTTCTGAACAAAGAACAAACGAGTGAATGAATGATGCTATTAACAGAGATGGAAAGAAAAGAGGAGATGCAAGTTTGGGGTTAGCAACGAGGTGGAATAGCAGATTTGGGGTGAGACTCATGGTCTTTTAAGGGCCTTGGACCCACCGAGCACCACCTACCAAATCATTCTGCCTTTCCTCCCGGGCACACGGTCAGGTTACGCTTGCCTGCACCCCTTGAAGGCAGGCATGGCCACGTGACATGCTGTAGCCAATGAAATACTAGCAAAAATCACATCCCTTCTGACCAGACACTTTCCGAGCCAGCGGGACATCTGCTCTTTTCCTCCCTGGACTAGGAGGTACGCATCCAGACGAATCCCGAGCATCTACAGTGACACAGGTCCCGGCACACGTAAAACGGACATGGAGTGTGAGGAAAACGGATTTCTGCTGTGTCATGAAACTGAAACGTCAAGGTTCTTTGTCACTGCAGAATGACATTCTCGTGAGAGAATGACCACAGGCCGTACTCACACTCTTGTGTGAAGGTCAGTCAGGAGAGTGGCTTTTTGGTGAGACCACCAGACCACCAAGGCCTGGTGGATACTCTGCCTGTAGCTGCAGCACTCAGAAAGAACTGCAAAGTTCCCCACCTCTGGACCATCCACAGCAGGCCTCAGGCAACCAGAGGGCCTTCTCCCGTGCTTTGGCCTCCCTCTCCCCACTGAGGAAGGAGCGCGAGTCCTCACAGAGCCCTTCGTAACCCCCCGTCCCACCCTGCTGCCCCCAGGACTTACCTGTGTTGTAGCCCCTCCCGAGGGCAGGCCAAGGGCGGTGATTCTTCCACAGGTTTCCAAGGTACCAGTCGCTCTGATTCTCTACCAAGCCCAGGACCTGCTGCCCTGTGAAGCACAAAGAATGCGAAGGTCTTAAAAGAAGCCGTACCACGTGGGTCAGCGAGTGCTGAGAGGGAGACGGTGTGGCGGCGAATCCTAACGGTCGCTTTCATTTTTGGGAGCTTTTAATAAGTGCCGGGCTCCGACCTAAGTGCTTAACTTATTAAACATATTTGATTCTCACACTCAGGCAGCCCATCTGCTTTGATACTCCATTTTATGAAGAAAGAAATGAAGGCTGCCCAGAGCAGTTAGTTAACTTGCCCACGGTGACACAGTTAATCTGTGATAAAGCCAGACTCCCAAACCATCCATCCGTCTGTCCCTTCTCTCTTGCAACATCTATTTATGGGACTGCCATGCCACCCCTCAATATTCCCCATTGCACACAAATTTGCTGGATTTCTAGGCATGAGCTGAGCTAATTTTCTTCTATCAGAGAGGGAGAAATAGGCCTTGTTAAAAGAGACGAGGACCCAGAGAAGAGCCACTTTTTGGCCACCTACTCAGTCACTTTATCTTGTGGCCACAAGCATCATGCCAACATCGTATCAATTCAGGAGTGCTCTGTAGAGGAATTATTGCTTCTCTGTCCTCAGAGTGAAACCCTGGGCCTTCTAAGTACGGTGGTTCAGGCATCGGGCCCAATGGCCTCGCATGAGAGCACCCTATCGTGATATTCTCTTGGAATCAGTATCGATGCTATTTTATACACGAGGAAACTGAGGTTCGCATAGGACCATGATTTGCACAACCAGAGATGAAGTCGCCATATAGTTCTCTTATTTCTCATTTGTCTGATGCTCAGATTCTTCCCACTATCTCAATACGTTATTGCTTCCCTTTATGACGAAGGGTTACGATAGGAATTGTAAATCCCTATTTTATAGGAAAGAGACACTGATGCTTAGAAAGTATAAACAAATTGCTAAAGCTCACACAGCTAATAATCAGTCTTCCACAGCTAACTGATGCCTTCTGGAGCTACCGTCCTCATACTGTCGGCTGATCTCAGAAATCGAGACCTTCCTAACTAGATGAAGGCCCAGCAGAGTGTTAGGAAAACACAGTGGTTTTCCCGGAACAGCATGCTGGGTGATAGAGAACCTCCTCGGTGTGATGACAGCTCCCTGAAATGATGGTGTGTGGGTTTCGTATAATTTATTTGATCAATTTATCGAGCTCCTATCTAAATCAACACCCCGGCGCAAATACATAAATTAGAGGCATGAGAAAAACACTACCGCCCACTTTGTCAACATACGCGATCGCATGCAAAACGTGTAGAATCCCTCAGAAAAACATATCGCCAATTTAGGAAGGGCAAGAGCCAATCGATTCCGCACACAACAAGCCTGGGACATTCGTGCAAAACAGTTAGATCTGGAAGGCATGGTGCCCGCCGCTCAGAAGGCCGTGTGCCAAGTCCTGAGGCTGTGACCTCATCTTGGAGCTCATTTAATAACCTCGCACAGGGGCTGTGATGCAGACGGGTCCTGGGGTCTTTGGGGGAACTTGTTCATCATGACTAATGGCCCCAAGTTGGTGATATGATGTTCTTTTGTTGTTTGTTTTTGCCATGATGAAAGCATCATACGCTCAGAAAGGACGAAAGGAGAGTGATCTTTCATTGAATTTAGGGCGGCCATCCGAATGTCAGGTACAGTCGTCTTTAACTCCCTGGAAGTCTGAGTTTTTACATTCTGGCATTCCAGGTGTTGTGCTCTGCCTCAAGCTACCCAGCTCATTCCCGACTACACGACTGTGTAGTTTTGTTGCTTGTGCTCTCATCACTGTCTTGCTCACACAGCATTCGCACAGCAGTTGCCCTTGGCCCTGTCAGCCTTCACCCACAATCCTTTGGGGACGTTCACCCACAATCCTTTGGGGCCCATGTCCAGCAAGAAGACGCCTGTGAATACTCCCAGTTCTGAATGATCACTTTAGCTTCACTCCTGCATGAGATGGGTGGCATCAGCTGACATATGCCCTCCAGAGGAGAGAGTGGGTGATATCCAGGCACACCCCCAGCACCTAACCTGTAAAGATCTATCTTCTGCATTAATCCGAGGACAAGGAGTACATAGGAGCTAACACACAATAGGTACTAAAAAATGTCTGCTAACTAAAAGATGTCTGGTGGGCACATCTCTCCTGATTTGGAGACCACTAATGCTAGCGTATCAATGTCCCCCCCCCCACTTTTCTAAGGGTACAAAGCATTTCACCCCCTTTCCATTCACCAACATGCCCACATTCCCCGCTTGGCTCTTGGGAACTTTTCCTCTCCTGCAAAAAAAAAAAAAAAAAAAAAAAAAAAAAACCCTGCAAAAATGGGGAGACAGCACCTAGAAGCATCCTTTGCATCAATCAGTTGCTCTATGGAAGGCTTGAACTCAAGTCTTAATCTCCAGAGGAGTAATTTGCATGGTGAACCTGAAGCCATGTTATCTTCGAGAATACTATCCAAATTCTCCTTCTCTCAATTTGCACCTGGGCTGCAGGCTGCATTTCTTCTGACAGTGGCACACGGCCCTTTCACATGTGACAGCCATCTCTGAGGTTAAGAAAATACGATCCTTAATTAGCAACATGGTGGCTGTCATTTTAATACCCATTGCTTGAGAAAGCAAAGTAACAAACAGCTACTTCATTTGGCCTTTTCAGATGGAGTCAGTAACTGCTCTGCAATGATTAAAATGGTCGCAGCTGGGTTTGGCGCGTGGCCCTGGGACTCCCCCTGAGCTCGCTGTAACCCCACCCCGAGAGATCTGCATCCGTGGATGGGGAACCTATATGTAGTGCAGCCAGAGGTGAAGGGTGTAGACGAGTCCACACTGCCTGTTTCTAACTCTCACCCCTGCCACTTTCTAGCTGTGCCACCTTGAGAAAATTACTGGACCTCTCTCTGCCTCAGGATCTAATTCTAATGGCTGTTTGTGACTGTACCTTTTTCGATGACTTCTGTGCGTTAGGGACTTAGGATAGGGGCTGGCGCATACTGAGCACCGATGTAAGTGACAGCTGTTTTTAAATATCACCGTTTGAGCTGTAAGCTCCTGAAAGACAGTGAGCCCATCGCTGTAGTTTTCCTTGGAGGTCATCTATCTAGCACAACAATCAAATCATCCGAGAACTTTGTTTCTCTAAGTGTGGTGTGAGGGCCATCTGCGTCAAAAACACTGGGTCTGTTAAAAGGGCGGGTTCCTGGGCCTCAAAGAGAAATTAATGGTGACCAGGAGGCTGCTTCTCCCTACCTGTCTGGTTTCGAGAAGGAGGGATTTCCTGGCTTCTTGTCCCAAACGGTTCTCTGCCCTGTGGGTATGGGAAGAGGTACCTGACTGCTGAGTAACATAGGGTGACATTTTGCACCCATTCCTTTATCTTATCTCTAAAGTGGTTCAGTATATGGGGGTGAGAGGATAATATCATATCTTTTTTTAAAAAAAATTGAGTTTATTGGGGTAACATTGGTTAATACAATTATATAATTTTCAGGTGTACATTGTAATTTGATATTTATATATTCTCTTGTGTTTACCACCCAAGTTCAGTTTCCTTCAGCTCATGTATATACTATTTGACCCCTTTTACCCACTTTACCCTCCTCCAACTCACTCTATTTCACCCCCTTTACCTCGTCTACCTCCCCCCTCCTTGCCACCCCCTACCCTCTGGTAACCACTAGTCGATAGTCCATGTCCGTGAGTCTGTTTGTCCTGTTCCTTTGTTGCTTTTACGTTTATACCCCACATATATGTGATATCATATGATTTTCAACTTTTTCTGTCTGCGATAATATCATATCTTAACTCTCTCAGACCCCGACACTTCTAAATAAGCATGCTGGCCATTGGGCCTAGTGATGTGCATTTGAAAAAAATCCCCAGGTCATTTGAATGCACATTAAAGTTTGAGATTTACTGACCCAGGTCTGGAGCTGTCCCCGCTTTAGTCAGGGGGTGAGGTTCACTTGCAGGCCGGTAGCACGCAGTAACCTCGGGTGGTGTCTGAATCTAGCTCACAACCCAGCAGAATGCAGTGGCGGCCTCCAGGGTTACTCTTCTTGGATACAGGGAAGCGGTGAAGAAAATGAATGCCAGAGCTAGATTGCCCAGGTTGAGATCATAGCTCCTCTACTTATTAGCTGTGTGACCTTGGACAAGTTACCCAGACTCTCTGTGCCTATTTCTTTATTCAGTCGCACAATGGAGTTAACAAGTAGTATATACATCAGAATTATTTTCTTTAGGCACAAGTTAATTTTGTGAAAATGAAAGTGTGTTCTTTGTGTATTCAAACATTACCACTAGCAATGTCTAGAAGAGAGTAAAATGTTCAGTAGGTAATTGCTCTTATCATTACACCCAGAATTCCCCAGCCCTACATCCTGCCCCGTCTGCCTGGATCCAGGCACCTGCAGTCTCAGCCATTCCCTCCCTTCCTTAGCTGACACGATCCTTACTCTGTTGAGACTTTGGTTTAGGTGAATATCGACTGAGAGATTGCTTTTGTCAGATACCGCACAAAATACTAAAGAATCAAAGACAAATAAAATATAGTCTTTGCCCCGGAGGCAGCGAGAAGAGAGACCGATAAACAATTATGAAGCAGTGTGGTGGTGCCTGCGGTGACAGGACCACTGATAAGTCAGAGGAGTGAAGGGCAGGGAAGAATCGATTCCGTGGCGGGGAGGTGGGTGATGCCCGCTCGGCGTCTGTGCTGGAGTCACCTCCCACAATTCCTTCCTGCAATTCAGGGCACCCCCGCCACTTCTGCACAGACCTCGGAACTCCCAAGCTGCTTCCCCCCAGAACTTTCTGGTAGTGGTGCTGTCCCATAACACCCTTCGAGGCACAGTCCCTCTTGGTCCCCAGTGACAGTGCATACGAGACAGAACATCTTTTATAGCTCTGCCAAACCCATCATCAGCTGGGGGGGGCATCTACCCCCTGGTCTGCAAGGTCAAAAATCGAAACCCTTATCTTGATGATGCAAGCATATCCTGGGCCTAACATCATCCGATTAAAAGGTAAAATCCCAGGGGATTCCTCGTGGGGAGATGACGGGTTGCCTGCCTCCGTCAGCATCTCAGCATCCCGCGCTGACGGCCTCATCTTCTCGGGAGTTACTATAATAAAACACCATGATTAACAGAAAGAGCTTTGTCATTGTTTTCAGTGCTGGCCCTCTGGTTATGATTAAGTGCGCCGTTCCCCATATTCCTTACTCCAGGCACAAGTTAACTTATGAAAATGAAGCTGTCTTCTTTGCTTATTCATACATCACCACTAACAGCCAGACAAGAGCGAACAAGCTTGCTATTCTGCTGGGGCCCTGGTGTCCTATGTCGCCAGCCAGCTGACGGATGGCTCCAGGCTGGGAACTCCCCTCCTCCCTTCTTCCTCAGATCTGGCTCAAGGCGGGGCTTCTGCTGTTCAGGAGGAGATGAGGCCCCAGGAGCAAGGGTGGTGGCAGGAGTGGAAAAAGCAGGCCGGGCATTCGCCCACCAGGCGTGAGAAAGGCAGCTCGGTAGACCAGAAAGACACAGGGCTTTTAGCACAGACAAAAGGGTTTAAAATGAAGAGTTTTACCCCCAACCCTGTATGGCTTGAGCCTTAATTTCCTCATCATAAGATGGCAAGGACGGAATCGACCTCCTGCTTCCGAGAAGCGTTCTGCCACTCAATTAAAGTGCCTGGCTCACGGTGGACGCTTTACTAACGGCATCTCTCTTCCTCCTGTCAGTAAGTCCTCATTCATAACATCTCAGTTTTCCTAATCAAGCGCTGACACTGGCTGCTGAGACCAAATCTGCAAAATTCGGCCACACTGACCTCCACCCCTGCCCACTAGCCCTTGTCCCCATCCCGCCGTTCCTTTAGCTTCTGTGACACCCGTCTCTTGTTTTCCTCCCACTGAACACTCTTCCCCTGCCTCCTTCATGGGCTCCTCTCCTCCTGCCCCCCTGTTAAAGCTGATGCTCCCCGACTCCCATCCTTGGCCCCCTCTTCTTCTTGCTTCCTGTTTTCTCCCTGGATGACGGCAGTGACTCCGGTGCCTTCAAACACCGCCAAGAAAGATAATCGCCCGCCTCCATCCTCAGCTCAGGCTACTTTCCAGAGCTTCTTACTCTTAAATCTAGCTATCTGTTCACCATCGTCCCTTGGTTGTTCCACAGTGACCTTGAACTCAAACTCACCAGAACCAAATCCATACTCTTCTCCCCCTAAAAAACGATCTGACCCCTATTTATTCTGTTGGTGGGTAACATCAAGATGTAACTTGTCACCGAAACCGGAAACCTTTGAATCAAACTGGATACCTCCGTCTCCTTGTTCCCCACATTCTCGCCATAATCAAACCCTACAGATCTTATCCACTGTTTCTCAAGTTCATCCCCTGCCTCGCCCGCATCCTATCTCTTTCCTAGGTTATCTTCCATTCTGCTCACCTAGGCAGAGAAATATTTTTAAAGTGGAAGGTGATGATTTTGTTTGCTGGATTAAAAAGCTTAATGCTCTTGGGGCCTGCTACAGCGTGGATAGGTGGATAAATAGATGGATGAATGGATGATTTTAATGAAAAACAAATATTATCTAAAACTCACCACCCCAGCCCATGTAGAATGAATGGAATCTCTTGGAATGGGGTGAAAGTGGATGCCTACTAGTTAACCTCTCCAGGTAAACACCAGGAGCAAGTAGCTCTAGCTCTGATCTTAGATGTTTCTAGTACTGTCTCTTTACCCCCATCCCCAGGAAAGTCCAGGGTGCAGAGAGAGAGAGAGAGAGAGAGAGAGGCTGCCAATCACTTCTGCTTGTCAGACCAACTGTGCTTAGACCAGCAGGTGAATATTAAAATGTTATATCCAGGGGCTGTCCTGAGCATCAGCAGAGAAAGCAACGATGCCCTTCCAAACTCATATGTATTCTAATAAGCAATTTTTAAAATAGAAAAGCCTTTAATAGTATCATTCAATGCATGTCTGAGTGCAGGATGGCTATAATAAGGGGAACGTAGAGTGTCACATTATCATTTACAAAACATCCTGAGAAAAATTGCTCCACTGGTGCCCCAGGTTAGTGGGTGCAGAATAATAAAACATCTTCTGAGAAGATGCAACACAAAAGGGTATTTAAACACCCCTCAATAGGTTGGAAAGGGCTGTTTTTAAACTTGCCTGGTTCACAGCTCTAGCTAAATGTGCTCTGGGATCACAAAAGTTCATAAGCTGCCAAGTTCTTACTAATTCCTCTGGAACTGCCTTCTTCTAGGGATGAAACCCAGAGAAGGGGAGCAAGGTGTTGGGGAACAAACACCTTGTCTAGGACGCCTGGGACTGCACGCACCACTGACGCTATGCTCAGGGTTTTTCGTACGCGTGAGCTTCTCCAGCTTAGCCCCCCATCTTATCTCCTAGTTTTATTGTAATTCTCACCTGGTTCAAATTCTAGCTCTTCTACACCGGGATGCCACCTTGGGTCAACCTCAGTTCCTCCTCTGTAAAATGGGAGAGGTATTATTTCATAACAGGGACTCGAAACCAGGTTTATGTACCCCAACTTGGCATTGCATGCCCTCAAGATGGAATCCACGTGCTCTAGTTAACAAGGTCTGCTTGTCAATCATCTTGTTTCCTAGGGTTTCCGTGACGTGATGAAGTAAGTTTGCTCACTGTTCAGCCAGCCTGATTTCATCTGGAGATAAATACCCTTGAACACCCCCATGGTGGAGGGATACGCCCTTCTAAGAGGACTTAGAATCTCTGTCACGCTAGGTGAAATTAGACTGAATGAATGAAGATGGAAGGAAGAGAGATACTGCTTCTTACAAGCCAAACTGTAAGTAACCATTAGAGTTCACCATCATGGAAATGGGGTGCCTTCCTAGGGAGAGGCTTCCAAGCACTGGGATGGTTCTGGAAGAGGCTGCACAAGTCGGCACTTATCCAGTGACTATTCACGGAGTCCCTCCTATGTACTAGGCTCTTGTCAACTGCTAGAGACACAGCAAAGAAGACGAACCCAGTTCCTGCCTTTTAGATTTTATGATCTCTACGGAGAGCTTCTCAGATGGTTTGGCTCACATCCTCTAGGCACCACTCCGAACCGGACCCTCCGTGAAGCAGATTCTCCCAGGGTCAGGCCTGGGGATTTCTCTGCAAAGGACAGCTCGATTAATTCTGGCACAGCAGGGCTGGGGACCTTGGGAGTGGGAAGTCACCTTGCAGGCATGCTGTAGGGGGTAGATTCTGCACTGGGCAGAAGACCAGATCTGATGGCCTCCAAGCCCCCTTCCAAACCGACTATGAGATCTCTTTATTCTAAGCCAATGCTGACTGGCTCAGTATCCTCCTTCTACCGACTGTCCCCACACATGTTCTCCCCCCACCCCCTTGTGCCGTGTGTGTGACAGGAGCCCGTTTTTCTCGGGGCGCCCTCCCCCGGCCTTTGCGAGCACCTTGCCCAGGCTCTGGGATGCGTTCTTCGTGCATCATCTCAGAGTGCCTCATGACATCCGCAGGAGGCGGGCGCTCTGCTTAGCTCTTATGTTTTTGGAAGAAGACGTTTAGAAAGTCACTCGTCAAGGACAAGCGGCTGGGAACCACGGAGCTGGGGCCTGCGTTTGGGTCTTTCTGTTGCAACGGCCCATGTTGTCACACCTATACTCGTGGTTAGGAAAGTACTTCTCTCCCCAGGGGGAAGAGCTATGTAGCTGGGACCACTGCGGGCAAGGCTCCGAAGGACACGAGAGGATGGGGAGAAAGGCTGGTCAAGACAAATCTGCCCGGCCCACCTGTTCCTGCCTGCCTTGCTTCCTGGGGCTGCAGGCACAGGTCCAGGGCACTGCAGAGCCCTATTTCCTTCGGCATCAATCCCAAGGCACTGAGCTGAGAGGACATTCCACCCAGGGGCATCCAGGGAGAACAGAAAAGGAAAGCCTGAGCCTCAGAGAAGACTCTGCAATCCGCTAAAGTTCCAGATAACGATTCCACCTGCCACGATGCAGTCCCTCCCGCCGCCCTCTCCTCCTCCAGGTCAGCCCCAAGCGGGCCCACATCAACTCAGGGTACGGTTTAAAAACTCCTGCTCCGTCTCAGATAATGATTTATCTCTTCTTCTTTCACGATCTTTGGAAATGGGAAGAACTAAAAAGGAGCGCGGAGCCAGCCGCTGGGCTCGCTTCCAAGGCCGTTTTTTATCACACAACTCCCAGGACACTTGCTGCCGTCACCCTTCAGACGAGACCTCGGCTCGGAAGCAGAGCTGGCCTGGATCCAGCGACGACTTCCATCCGTGGACTTCTTGGATCTGTCTCTTTTGAAGAAAACACAATTTGTTGGCATCTTTCAGATACCTCACTCACAGACATGCCTTTGAACCACTAATAATTGTACCTAGGAGCAATCACCTAAGTGTTCCCACTGGGGTTGCAAAAAAAAAAAAAAAAAGAGAGAGAGAGAGAGAGAGAGAGAGAAAAGGCAATCGTTTGCAGGATTCTAAGGTCAACATTTAAGTTCTGGCTTTTCCAAGTACTAACTGTACCATCTGGGCCAAAACGACGTGATTTGTTGAGCTTCCGTTTTTATTTCTTTAAAACAGATGATGATAAATTTCACCCTATTTTCATCGTTAAGTTTGAAGAGGTGAAATGAAATGCTGTAAATGTCAAATGCTGTTCAACTTTAAGTATAATCGTTATTACCGAACAGTTCCAGGTCTTACGTAGCTAGTACTTAATCTTTTCCCCCTTTATAGCATTTCTTAGAATATATAGCATTATTATTCATTGGAACTCTACGTAGAGGTCAGACACTGACCAAACTTTTATTCTCTGAAACATAACCTAGAAGGTAGAAGTTACCAGCAAGGGGCCTCTCTCTGCATGATGGAGAAGCAGGCAGGAAGCTTCAGAGTATAAGGACATTTTGTGAATAAGTCTGGTCCTTGGGCAGACTGTGGAGGTGCAATAATGCTTGTTCAATGAGGAATGACGGGGAAGAAATTCAAAACAGCTCCTGAAAGGCCGAAAGCTCACCGGCCTGGGAGCACTCAGTACAGCGCTAATGAAACTTCCGTATTTCAAACATCTCTGTCAGCATCATGAGGTAAGTCACTCGTCCATTCCATGAGTATTTACTGAATTCAGATGAGAGTCAGGATCCAGGCTGGGTGTGGGGATGCAATGATGAGTGACCCCTGCCCTCGGGGGAGCTTACAGCCGCGTAGGAATTAGTTTGCTGGGGCTACTATAACAAATATCACAGACTGGGAGGCTTAAAGATCAGAAATGCGTATTCTCAGAGTTCCGGAGGTTAGAAGTCTGACATTAAGGTTCAAGCAGAGTTGCTTCTTCTCGGGCTTCAATCCTTGGCTTGTGGACGGCCGTTTCGCCCTGTGTCTTCACATGGTCATCATTATGTGTCCTAATCTCTTCCTCTTATAAGGACACCAGTCATATCAGATAAGATCCTAATGACATCATTTTACCTTAATCACTTCTGTAAAGACCCCATCACCAAATACGGTCAGACGGTGAGGTGTTGGGGGTTTGGACTTCAACATAGGAATGTTAGGAGACATAATTCAGCCCATGATATTGGATGAGTTCACTAAACAATCACAGGAACTGATGTGGAACTGTGACTCTGAAAGGCCTGGTGGGGAGAGGTCCCAAGTAAGGACAGGGTTCATAAAAGGGGAAGTCAGCCAGTGAGATTGAGGAAATAAGGCTCAAACTGAGATCTGAAGGAGATGGGACAGTGTCAAGGCAGGGGGCACAGTGTGTGTTAACACCTTATAGTAGGAAGCTTGACAAGTGTGACACCTGTGGTGTCACAGAAAGATATTTCATATTTTTCCCTGGCTCCTGGTACAGAGTTCCTAAAATCACTGGAATTTCCCAAATGATAAGAACGCCTTTGGTTCTAATGAGGCAACTTGAGGAGGCTAGATAGCTTCAGGTTGGGGGCTGGTTGCCAGAAAAGCCAAGCCTTGATTAGAAGCTTGGACCTTTCAGCCCCATCCCCCAACCTCCAGGTGAGAGGAGGTGAGAGGGGTTGAAGACAGAGTCAATCGCGAATGGCCAGTGATTGAATCAACCTTGCCTGCGTAATGAAACCGTCACAGAAACTATGAAATGACAGGGTTTGGAGAGTTTCTGAGTTGATGCACAGAGGTAGGTTTCTGGGAAGGTGATGGGCTCTCAGGGTACAAAAGATCCCCCCAACCCCTCACACACCTACGCATCTCATCCATTTGGTTCCTGAGCTGTATCCTTTATAATAAACCAGTGACAGTGAATAAAGAGTTTGGTGAGTTGGTCTAGCTACTTAGTAAACCTACCTGAGGAGGGGTGTTGGGGCTAAATTGAATAGAAGTGTGGGTAACTGGGGGAACCCACTACTTGTGACTGGTGTCTGAAGTACAGACAGTCTTGTAGAACATCTACTAGGCATCTCAACTAATAGGAGAACCTGCTGTTCCCTGGGGTTACCCAGGCCAGGTAATAGCAGCTCATTATTCCCATTTTTCCAGCTGCTTAGACCAGAAACTATGGAGTCAGTCTCTCTTTCCAGTCCAAGCTTTAATGAAGGAAAATAAAATTCAATAAGTTCACCCACTTTAAGTACAGTTTGACAAATATTGACTGTGCAATCATGTAACCACTGTCACCATCAATATATAGAACTGTTCCAGCATTCTACTCAAGTTTTTCTTGTGGCCCTTTTGTGGTTCTGTCCACTTCCCCATTCCAGGCAAACCACTGATTTCCTAGAATTGCACCTAAATAGAATCACCATCACCCAGCATGTCGTTTTCCATGGTTGACCTCCTGTACCTAGCATAATGTTTTTGAACTTGATCCAAGCTGTAATGTGCATGAATAGCACATTCCTTTTCATTCCTGAATGATATCCCAAAGTAGGAATGCACCCCGGTTTGGGTGGAATCAAGAGTTCTGCCTTTCCTAAGTGGAGCCTGAGATCCAGGCTGCAGATTCAGGTACCACTCACTGGGATGAGGATGGTGCTGAAGATGCACTCATGTAGAGGTGAAGTGGATGGAGAAGACCGAGCGGGGGCCCCAGGGCTGAGCTGTTGATCACGGATGGAACAGAAGACAGAAAAGGAGTCTTCCTACGTGAGGATGAGCCTGGCGCCCCCTGTACGATAGCAGAAGGCCACCACGTGGTACTGCATGACAGAGGACCAAGCGGAATCGAAAGGAAGACATTCTCGACTGTCAGTGCATCACATCTTTCTCAACCTAAAATCTGCAGTCAAGCAGTCTTGATTCTAAAGCCCGTACTTCCTGCCACTTCATTACAGCTGCCACCGTCTTTTATTCACAAGATGCTCTCTCCAAGGAGAGATTCATGGGTGGCTTCCTTAGCATCCTCCGTGAAAACCCACATCTGCATTCCCCTCACCAGCTTTGGGCTGAAATGCCTGGGATGCCTGCCTCGTGACGCACATTCTTCCAGGAGAGAAACCAATGCCAGACTTGCCTCGTGGAACACGACGGTGGCCAAGCCGGCCCACTTCTGAAGGAAAGCCGAGTTCCAGGCCACATTCCTCCTCGCCACCGTCCTTCTAGGATGACCTGCTTGTCCTAGAAGACTGTGTCTCCTGTTTACAAAATCCCCTCGGTGTCTAGGGAATCTCCCGCATGGAGCACGTGGCTTCGGTGCCTTTTACAAACCTGGCATGGTGTCACGGAACAGGCCATCCAAGCTGCGAGGGCCTGGGGGATACTCTGGACCAAGCTTCATTTGAAGAATGAGAACATGGAAGCCGAGTGAGGACCTGCAACCTAACTAGGCCACGGGGCACAGGTGTGTTTCCCTTCACCCTGTGTGATCTCCTTCGCCAGCATGTGACATAGATCGAGCATCTATCATTTTTGGGACAGTGGGCTGAGAAAGGAGGAAACACTTTTGTAGGTACCATGATGCTCCCGGACTCTTAGATTTCATAGGCCATTTTGCAGAAGTGAGGACAGATGTTCCAAGATAAATAATAACAGCGGTATATCCTATAATATCTAAAGAACCATCACCAAGGGTTGGCTAGGAAAGTGGTGCCTTGAACTGAGCCCGGGAGGGAATAACATTCACTTAGACTCGATTAGACCTTGTGCTAGAGGCTACTTAATTCTGTAACCAACCCTGCAAGGTTAATGTACTTCTGCTTGTTTACAAGTAAGACACCTGAGGCCCAGAGATGAACTCTAATGAGCTCAGTTTTGCACAGCTAAGTAGTAAGTGATGGAGCTGGAATCCAAGCGTGACCCCAAAGACTAGGTATTGTTTTTCTGGGATGAAGATAACAGGAGAAGAGAGGGGGTTAAAAAAAGTTTTATACATCTAAGAGGTGCTAGAAATGGAATGCCAAAATGTTCGGATTCTGAGAACTTTTTCATGGATGGTTTATGAATTCTGCACAAGCTATCTGTCTTTTGGGGGCGTTTCACTGCACATTTACAATCAGTCGACAGGTAAGCAGGTGCAGGAAAAAGAGCTGGGTTGTATTGTTCACAGGATGGACAAGTACCGGGCATTGTGTCAGACTCTGTGTGACAAACTCATGGGTAAGATGGGGTCCTTCTCCTCAGAAAAGCTGTGATTTCATTAAGGAGCAAATCGATAAATTGAAATGTGTGTTTTTAACAGGCAATGCTATGCCACAGCAGACATCAAGACATTAGACCACCACATAAATACAAGGCCTTAAAAATATTATACCTGGAAAACACCTGAGATATCATCTGGTGCAAACTTTTCATGGTACAACTAATGGAAGTGAGTTACAGCGAGGGGAGATGATATTCTAAATATCACAGTTGAGTAGAGATGAGAACCCTTATTTTTTAAAACTGTGCTTCCACCACTCAGTATGAACTTGGAAATGAAGGCTGCTGAAATTAATAGCTGGGATGAGGAATATGGATGGACCCTGGCTTCCTGCAGGTCCTGATAGCAGACTTTTCTCACATAATATCCACAAATGCTGAACAGCAAACAGGTCACAGAAACCACTGGGATAAAGCAGCTGCAGGTTCGGCTAGTGAAACCACTCTACAAGCCAGCTCACTGCTGTCCTCTTTGGAGAGAGTCCTCTCTTGGCGAGCCAAGGACAACACCCCTCTAATAGTCAGCTAATGGTCTGCTCTTGGCAGGGCATTAAATCACCAATAATAACAATGCACAAGACCTTGCCTTTTAATAGCTTTGATATCCTTTCTGATGAAGACTAAATAGAGGCTTCCAAGTTCAAGGTAGAAAATAATTTGGTTTGGCAAAGTCACAGAGACAGTTGGGCAGTGTTTGGAGTGGATAAGAGGGGAGGATGCATGTGTGTGCAGATGACCACTAGGCAGTTGTTTTTAACAGGGCGCCAGAGACTGCTCATCCAAATCTAACTTTGCCCATCTATCCAACCATTTGTTTATTCGTTCACTCATTCATGCATCCAACAGTTATTTACCGAGTGTCAATTAGGTGCCAGGCACTGTTCTGGGCTGTGAGTCATAGATAACAACAAAGCCAAGAAATAAAAGTCTCCGTCTCATTGGCACATTCACTCCAGTGGGGGTGCTGGACCACACAACGAGAAAAAAATGCCATGTGGTGCTGGTACCATGGAAAGTGAAACAGATGAAGGGATACAGAGTGATGGAGGCAGGAGATGGAGGGATGGATACCAGAGAAGATGGGGGGAGTTGGAAAAGCATAGCTGAGGGGACATTTGAGGAGAAAGGAAGTTTCCCTTGCTCAGAGGAATGCCAGGGAAAGAAGAAAGAGTGGCAGATGAACAGAAGGCGATGGTCTGGACGCCTCCAGGAAAGGCGCTGGTGGCAGCTACGATGTGCCTGTCCCAGGTGAGCTGGCTGCATACAAAAGCTATTGTCGCAGGCTTGATCTGGAAAAGGTCACTCGTTTAGTAGCAGAAACATTCCAGAGCCATCAAAAGGAGGGGAAAAGCTCACTTGGGGTGGAGAAGGACTGCCTAAAAATGACACATTCCCTTCACCCAGAGGTGTAGAAATTTAAGTGGAAGTGCCTTGAAGGTGGCTGCAGCTTTCCCATTCTCTTTTCTTATCCCAAATTGTTACCATTTTTGATTAATTTATACTATAGCTTATACAATGCTGTTTTCTTTTGCTAGAAGAAATTAACTCTGAAATAACTGCTATTTGGGTCTTGCCAAAGGCCCCGTCAGGAGGCGTCATAGCGATGAGCGGCTGGCTGTTCGCGGGCCAGTGGGGAGATCAGAGAATGCTGTGTGCTTCGGCCACCCGGGCCTGTGTTCAAGTCCCGTGTCTGGCCTCCAGCTTTCCCTGAAGGGCACTGAACATGTTTATAAAACTCTCCATTGCATTTATTATAGTGATACTACTGAGACATTGTCCACTGTAGCACTAGGTGAATACGCCTTTTGGGAAGTCCCAGGTGAGATATGCCTTTCAAAACTAAACAACAGGATTAACTCGAGTCCACTGAAACTAAATGATATACATTCTTTTGAAGCAAGAATCCTCCTACTGACCAAGTAGATTTTTTACAAAGGAAGCTCAGAGCTCACTTGTAAAAACAGTGTACGATACAATAACCTTTATACATAAATCATGGTTATCTTTTCTTCTAAGTTGTCTAAAACCTTTTATAGAATAAACCATAACTAGGCAATAAATGTGTTTGTAAAAACATAAGGCCTGTTAGGTTCCTGTTTGTTTAAACTTCTTATGTAGCTTCTGATTGTAATTTGTGGTACACGAGTTTTTGAAAATTATTTCCCACTTTCCATCTTCTAGCAATGGACCAGGGGCAAGCTGACTTTATAGCTAAGGCTTTGAGATATTGTCCATTCACTGACTTCCTAACTTGGACAGCTACAAATGCTCGGTCTCCTCTCCCAGAGAGCAACCAAAATTAATCCGCCAATGGTGGTTAGAGTTTATAAAGTGACAGACATCAATGTACAGGGAGAGTCGATTACAGTCAGAGAGAGAAGAGTTTACCTGGATCACCTATGGGCCTGGTCTGCATGCTAACCTTGACCTGGAGCATAACTGACCAGCAGCAACCTGCTAGTCAGTCCATCCTCATTCTGTCTCTGTGCCTGCCTGTCTGTCTCTCTCTTCTGGTTTTTCACTGGTTCTGGCTAAACTCACAGAGAGAGTTAAGTGTTCTGACCTCCAGCTTCTGTTACCATTTTACTTCCTGTAGCTTCCACTGCATGTCTGGGTTCTCTCAAAGTTTTCTCAGAAACCTGAGAAACAGGAAAACCATTCATTTTATCCTTTTCCCACTGTTTTTTTGAACATACAGGAAAGGCTCTCTTCACTGAACTAGAGCTCATCAATATACTGGATGGAGCAACTGAGATGACACAGAAGATCAGACCCACCAGAATCACAACTCCTACCTGGTGTCAGGTAATCATGAGGCACAGGTAAGGCAAAAAAGAAGCCTAGGACTGTGTCACGCCCCTATTCCCTGCCGCACTGAAAAGTGCTCTGACCCAGAGGTAAGTTCTCTGAGCGATGTACCGCGTCATCATTTACAGTAAAGGGGGTTATGTCCATCATGAAACAACTCTATTTTAAACTCCAACAGTTAGAAACTTTACATGCTACTGTCTAGGGAGCCACGTCCCATGAATTCAATGATTAGGTTTATTTACCATATGCCATAGATTGAATACTTACGTACCCTCAAAACATGTATGTTGAAACCTAATCATCAATGGGATAATATTTGAAGGCGGGGCCTTTAGGAAGTGACCAGTTCATGAGGGTGGAGCCCTCACGAATGTGATGTGATGAGCGCTCTTATAAATGAGAGTCCAGAGAGATTTCCTCCCTCTTCTGCCGTGTGGGAACACAGCAAGAAGACAGCCGGCCGTCTGTGATCTGGGAGGCGGGCCCTCAGCAGATACCGACTCTGTTGGCACCTTGACCTTAGACTTCTCAGCCTCCAGAACTATGAGAAATAAATGTGTTGTTTATAAGCTACCCAGCCTATGGTATTCTGGTAGAGCAGCCCAAATGGACTAAGAGACCTACCAATCCTAGACAGACCAGTACATCCTGCTAAAAGTGGTCACCTTGCTTTCTTCCCTGAGTCCATAAAGGGAGGAAATGGACTCCAATATGCTGAGGGCCTGCTGCCAATCCCTGCTTCTTTTCCAGCAGTTTTTATATTGACCAATACGCACGGCATGCAGAACAAAGAACCAGTACTTCCCCAGTAGGTCCACGCACACCTGTTTCTACCCATCTGGCTGTATGTTTAGCCAGAGTGAGTGTGTTTGTTCCCAAACCTGCTTATGCCAGGCCCGGTCCTTTCAGATAAACGTGCTAAGTAAATATTAAGTAAATTGATTAATTATGAGTGTGAAAAGACTCATTTCTCTGAAAACTAAACTGAATTCTTGAGAAAGAGCTGATAATGGCAAATAGCTAAAAAAAAAATGCTGTGGTCTTAGACAGCTCAGAAAGGTAGGAAAAAGCTATTCGGATTCTGCATTCTTGTGCTTGAAGAATGTCTTTAAGTACTTAACTCTGCTTTAAATAGCTGAAATTGGAAATGGCATCATGGGTGTAGGCTATGGAAGGAAAATGACACATGACTCTAATCACTGGGCTCTAAAAAGCTGTGGCTCTATAAAACACTTCCATCTACAGCAATTCTCCTATCACACAGCGGTGATTTGTTTGTACATTTTCTCCCTATATCATGGCCAGCTTTGGGACAGCCTGAGCAATTACTACAGACAGTATTAGAAACAAGCACCAAGAGACCGGAGTTCTAGGCCAGGCCCAATCGTTCTGAGACCTGGACCTCCACTTTTGTGAAATATTTCCACAGAATAATCCCTCGAAAGTGCCGCTGAGTTCCGACAGTCTAGGATCCAATGGCTGTCAATTATTCATAACTGTTTAAGACTTAGACACAATCACCAATCCATCTGCACCAAAAACCTCCCATATGATCTACAGGCTCTGCTCTACCTTATTTGCTGAATCGATATTCCCCTCTTTGGGTACTTTTAATCTTTCTTAGAGACGGAAAGATTTCGGACCTATCATTGCCTTAACAGTTTTCAAACAAAGTTTTTGGTTCGCCTGCAACTTCTAAATCTATGCGTAATCAAAGTGTGGCATCATCCTGAATCTCTTATAAAGTCTTGCTATATTATTATTTTTTACTTTTCGCTTTTGTGCTTGTGTTTCCCATTTCAATTAACTTTCTCCTGAGGTGTCATTGGATGAAAGACATCAGAGAAACGGCAGAACCTGTTCTCAATGTAACCTTTGACCCCTGAGAGATTCTAATTCCATTCCTCTTACGTGAGTTTTCACTGAGGGGGACCCAGGAGCTTAGGTCTGAGGCTCCTTGCGATGAATCATTTTAAAGAGGTTCCACGTGGGGGCAGCTGTAGCTCTGAGCTAACAGAACTCGACATGTTGTCCAGTTACCTTTTGTAGATTTGGAATAATCTATGGGTGAGAATAATGATGCTGAAGGGGCCAAAGGAAAAGACTGGGTACCAGAGATCCTATCAAGTTGAACTTCCTCAATGTACAAACCTTG
Source organism: Macroglossus sobrinus (assembly GCA_004027375.1). NCBI lineage: Eukaryota > Metazoa > Chordata > Mammalia > Chiroptera > Pteropodidae > Macroglossus > Macroglossus sobrinus. The sequence goes on from PVKZ01006160.1 coordinate 21,643, forward strand.
GGTAGACAGAAGGCCTCCTACCTGCATAACTGCAACTTGGGCACTTTTGTAGGTAAGAGGGCAAAGGTATGAACTTTGTCCTTCACTAACAGTCACTCTGTAGCATCACTAAAGATTGAAGGGCAAACATACATAAGAATGTGCCTTGTAACAACCTTTCTGGATGTGATTTTCATTTTTTGGTTCGATAAACATTTAATGGGTACTATGAAATCTAATGAATGGTTCTTATTAAATAAAAAATGAGTAAGACATAATTGCTGGCTTCGAACACATTACTAATAAGTACAGGAGATGTTTATGTGTGTCAGAGACACAAAATGATAACAAACATGCAAAAAAAAAAATAGAACCTAAGGGAAAGCCCACGAAAATATAGCAAACAGTAATTCTTTGCAACCGAGGGAATAGTCCTCAGGGAAGGTGGCATTTGTGCTGGGTCTTAAAGGATGAGTAAGGTGTTGGTGGGCAGGGGAGGAGGTGGAGGGCCAATTAGGGGTGAGAAAAGGCCTTGGGCAGAGGACTCATGATAGAGATGTGTATGGAGGAAGGGAGGTGTGTGCATATTTAAAATATGCGCAGTCCTGGTTTAAAGTCCCAGCTGAGCCACGGGCCACCCAGGTGACTTTGCAGAGTCCTTTATCTTTTGAGTTTTGGTTTGCTCTTTTGTCAAATTGGGTTAATAAAATCTACTTGCAGGTTATTGTAAGGACTAGAGATGATAACAACTGTAAAGTAGCTTGGTGTCTGGTACTTAGAGCTGTTCAAAAAAACTGAACTGTGATTTTTACTGTTATTCCTAAGAGCCACACCTGGGAAGCTGAGCTGGGGTCCGTGTGCGCCTACAGAAGTCTGGTTGTGACTCGGCTGCAGAGGTGAGCAGGCATCAAACTTGTTAAACAAAAGAACATAAACATAATCCTGGTCCTATTTAGCCCTTAGTGTTTTTAAGAACTATAACAGCAACAACAAAAATAACAAACAGGAGTATCTGCTAGACACCGTATGGGACATTTGAAAACACACGGCTTCGTTTGAGTTTTCCAATAGCCTTAGAAGATGGGCCTATTCCCTTCCATTCAGCAGAAATGGACACCGAGGCTCAGAGACGTGGCAGTCCCTTGCCTGTGGTCATGCCGCTGCTAAGCGGTAGAGCTGGGATTCAAACCTAGGTTTTCCCGAATCCAGACACGCATGGCTCTTGAACCGTTTAGCATCTCCTCTCAAATGGATCCAGGGATGCGGTCCACTGTGAAAGCCCTTCACATGCTGGTAAAAGGGAGGTCAAATAAATCTCTTTTTCAGTGCAGGGTTTAGTACAGTTTGGGGATCTGATCTTCTGAGAGAGTCTTGTACGGAAGCCCCCTTGCCCAGCCAGTGTAACTGAAATTCTGGCTTTTATGCTGCACCTGTCAGCACAGACCCCCACTCACTCCCTATCCTCAGTAGGACCAGTGGATGAGCAGGTGGGTCCATGCTCAGCAAGCTGGATTTCCGGTAACTCTGAGCCCAGGTAACAGGCAGACGTGTGAATGGGCATTAACTAGTACTGAGGCATCTATACTACAAAGAGACTACAAAGAGATCCAACTCTCATCATCTCTCTACATGCACAGCGAAAAGGTGCCTTTGGACACTCCCCAGGGGCCTCCTGATATGGGGACTGATGCTGGCACTGGGTGCTCACTTACTAACTGCAGCAGTGAGAGTATGATGATAAATTTTAAAAAGGGTTAGAAAAACAATTTTCTTTTTTATAAAGCTTTCCTCAACTTCGTGAACCAAATTTAGTTCCTCTGCAGTGCCACCGCTCCTGAGCCATATCTGCATTACAGTGGTTCTCTCTTAGCGGAGGCAGGCATCAGGGTCCTCTGGGGAGGTTCGTAAAGAATATGTGTACTTGGCCCCATCTCAGGAGACTCTAATTTGCTAAGTGTGGGCTGGGCCAGGGAATTCATATTTTTCAAGAGCTCCTGAGGTTCATCAGTTTCTGACACCGCAGAGAACAACATATCCGGAAAAACAAAATAACACTCTGATAGAAAACACCTAAAAATGCTGAATGAAAAAAAAAATATATATATACACATAAGTGTGTGTGTGTGTGTGTGTGTGTGTGTGTGTGTGTGTATGAGAGAGAGAGAGAGAGAGAGAGAGAGAGAGAGAGAGAGAGAGAACTGAGTAGATAAGAACATATATATGCAAATCCTCAGTCAGAAAGAAAACTGATAAAAAGCACAAACTCAGAGAGTAAGCAAGCTGAGAGCAGTACCTGAATTCGGGGACCCGCTTATCACTAACATCATCAAGCACTGATGAGTCAGACACAGGAAGAGAAGATAGACTAGGACTATGTAAAAGCAGCCTGGAGAACAACACACAAAGCCAGGTTCCCCCAAAAAGTCGTGCCCATGGTGGGTGGAGTAGTGAAAAAAGCCAGACTGGTTGAAGAAGAGGGTGAGAAAATTTGGGTGACATGGCTTTGTGTCTGGCTGATAGAAACTGAGTGATAAAGAGGTCTTTTCTGAGAATTCTTAATTCTAGGTCCATTTTCAGGCCAGAATTCATAGCTACTTTTTTTTGGTCTGAAAACTATTGTGAAACTTGTTACTTGGCAGAAGCAAATAAAAATCCTCTCTAAGGATTGTATTTTAAATCTGGCATCAAAGAATTCCCAGGAGATAAATTTCCAAGGAACATAAGCCTCCCCTCCATTCCCTCCCTGCCCCAAACACAGACAAAAAAAATCTATCAGGGGATAAATCCTGTATTAGTAACAATGAATTTGACCGACTCCAAAAGACCCATTGGAAATATTATATATAGAACATAAGACATATTTGTCAAATATATTTTAAAGAAATAACAGGAAATAGGTGGTGGTTTTTAAAAATGTGCCCTGATTCTCTTTCCCTAAAAAAGGTGGAATGCTAATCTCCTTCCCATTGAATGACTCATTTCAGTGTCCCCCACACCTCGCTGTTTGCTCACTTTGAGAAAGGCCAGTTTCCATGTCACGAGGACACTCAAGATGCACCATGGAGGGGACCCCATGGAGGAAAAATGAAGTCCCTCGCCTCCAGCAGACACTAGCTTGACAGTTAAATGAATATTTATTAAAAATCAGTTATCCGGTCTCTTTAATAAATGGTGTTGAGAAAACTGAATCACCACATGCAGAAAAATGAAATCAGATCCTTATCTTACACCACTCACAAAAATTAACTTGAAACAGATTAAGGACTTAAATATAAGAAATGAAAACCTAAAACTCCTAGAAGGAAAACATAGGGGGAAAGCTCCCTGGTGTTACGTTGACCTTGTCGAAGACTTTTTGGATATGACACCAAAAACAAAAGCAAAAAACTAATGAGTGAAATTATATCACATTTAAAAGCTTCTATACAGTGAAAGAAACAACAAAATGAAAAGATGGCTGACGAAATGGGGGAACATATTTGTAAGTCACATATCTTTTAAAGGTTTAATGTCCAACATATATAAAGAGCTCATGTAAATCAAATAGCAAAGAAAAAAAGCAATCTAATTTAAAAAAGGGCAAAGGAAATGAATAGACATTTTTTTCCCCAAAAAAAGACATACAAGTAGCCAGCTGGTACATGAAGAGATGCTCTAAACCACTAATCATCAGGGAAACACAAATCAAAACCGCAATGAAATATCCCTTCAACCCGTTGGAATGACTATTATCAAAAATATAAGACAGAAGTGTTCGTGAGGATGTAGAAAAAAGGGAACCCTTGTGCACAAGGGGTGGGAATGCAAATTGGCCAAGCCACTATGGAAAGCAGTATGAAAAAATTAAAAATAGAATTACCATATGATCCAGCAAGCCCATTTCTGGGTGTACATCCAGAGGAAATAAAAACAGAATATCAAAGAGGTATCTGCACCCCATGTTCACTTCAGTATTAGTCATAATAGCCAAGACATGGAAACAACCTAAATGTCTATCTATAGATAAATGAATAGAGAACATGTGGTATACTATATATACAGTGGAATAGTACTCAGCCATAAAAAAATGAGAAAAATCTTGTCATTTTCAACAACATGAATGAACCTTAAGGGCATTATGCTAAGTGAAAGAAGTTAGGCAGGGAAAGACAAACACTGCATGATATGATATCACTTACATGTAGAGTCTGAAAAAGCTGAACTCATAGAAACAGAGAGTAGAATGCTGGTTATCAGGGTCTGGGGGTTTTCGAGGAAATAAGATGCTGATTGAAGGGTGAAAACTTCTAATAATAAGATGAATAAGTTCTGGGGATCTAATACAGCATAGTGATTATAGTTAATAATAACTGTAATATCTACTTAAAAGTTGCTAAGAGAATAGATCTTACATGTTCTCATCACAAAAAAAGAGACGTTAAGAATGTCACTGTTAGCTAACAGTATAAGGGTCATCATTTTGCAATGTTTATGTATATCAAATCAACATATTGTACACCTTAAACTTACACAGTGTTATAAGTCAATTCTATCTCAACAAAGTGGAAAAAAGCAAAACAAAACAAAACCTGAAATACCAGCACCACATCATAATATCATTTTGTATGTAAAAAACAAAATAAGTCAGTTATCCAGTCCAAGCTGACCTATAATGGCAAAGTATGAGAGTTCTCCAATGAGAATTGCCTAGCTGAACTCTTTTGGAATTTCTAACAGAAATTATAAGACGAAATAAGTGACTTGTTTTAAGCCACTAAGTTTTATTGTGATTTATTATGAAGAGAATGGTAACTATATACACTATAAAAAGTATGACAAAAGAAAATAAGAAAACTGTCAAAAATGACCAGGCATATTTGAAAAAGAACCAAGTAAAAGATGTAGAAATGAAAAAAAAAAAATGACAGTTCACTTATCAACAGAAACAATGTAAGCTTTAAGAAGATGGAATAAAATCTTCGGGGAGCCAAGAGAAAATAACTGTCAACCTAGAATTCTAGATCCAGTGAAAACATCCTTCAGGATGGCAAAATAAAAACATTTTTCAGAGAATCAAAAACAGATTTTACCAGCAGCAGACACTCACTAAAGGAAATTTTGAAGGATATACTTCAGGAAGAAAGAAAATGATCCCAGAAAGTCTGAAATGTGAGAACAAATAGTGAGAAAAGAAAATAACAAATTTACAGATAAAAACTTTACAACATACCAGTTGAAAATCAACAATGCTATCTAAGGAAATTAAAACAAAAACAAACTACACAAGCATACTTTAAATAACAGGCATGTAATTCAAGAGGTGGTAATTATAGATAGCGCATTCTAAAGTTCTCACACTGTTTGGGAAAGGGAAGATACTAATTTCAGACATTAAATATTCATGTTAAGTTTTCTAGTGTATAACTTTCAATCTAGTAGAGTTTAAAACTGGAATGAGAAATAAAAACCTACAATCAATCCAAAGAATGTAAAAAGGAGAAATAAAGAGAAACCTAAAAACTAGGAGAAATAAAAAGCACAAAATCAAATGGTAGAAAAAACATTAACCATATTGGTAGCAATCTGCATAAACAGACTATACTTTTTTGGGTGAAAGACAGATTTTTATAAGGAAATTAAAAAAAAAACATCAAGATAAATATGCAATGTGTCTAATTGAGGTCTACCAATAAATTATTAGAACCAATCAGCGAGTTTAGTAGGACTCTACATAAGATAACAATATACAAAAGCTAATTGTCTTCTCAAACACCAACAGTAGGTAAAAATACACTAAAATATCATTTGCAATGGCAACAAAATATATTAGAGACCCAGGAATACATCTAACAAAAGATGTGCAAGACTTATATGGGGAACTCTATAAAATGTTACTGGAAGATATTAAAGAAGAAAATACCCCAAAGAACTACAAATCATGTTTATAAATAGGAAGACTCATTTCCATAAAGATAACAATTCTTGTAAAATTAATTTATGGATATATAAAGATCCGATTGAAATCTGTGTGTGTGTGTGTGTGTGTGTATACGTGTGTGTGTGTGTACGTGTGTGTATGCACATGCACAGAACTTGACAAACTTATTTTAAAATAAATATACAAAGAATAGCTAAGAGTGTGACAATTCATTGAATTACAAACTTAAACATACTGTATTTTTTATAGTTCACTTTAAGAATGTGTTTTAAAAGGGCGGAGAACAGATGAGGGGGTTAGCCTACCAGCTATCATGAATTATAAAGGTATAGTAAATAAAGGTAATATGGTACTGACTTACAGTTACACAAACAGACCGATGGAAAACGTTATGTATAGGAAGGAAATTGATCTACGACAGGAAGATGACACAAAGCTAATTTGAAAAACTATATTGGAACAAATGATTATGAAATAAAAAATAAACTTTATTCATACTTCATATTTGACTCAGTTCCATATGAATAAAGAAGTTCAATATGAAAGGCAAAACTCTAAAAATTTTAGAATATGCAGAATATTTTTATGACTCCAGGGCATAGAGTATTTTCTTAAAACAAATACCAAAACATGCAAGCCATAAAAGAAAAGCCCGATCAATGTAACTATACCACAGTGAAGAACTTCAACCTATCACTTGACCCCATAAAAAACTGGAAAGACATGCACTAAACTGAGAAATACTATTTTCAGCACATAAAATTGACAAAGGCTTCATATTCAGCACATATAAAGAGTGGCTATGAATCAATAAAAAAAAGATGAGGGACTCAGTAGAGAATGGGCAAAAGGTATGAACACAGGTTTCTAGGAAATTTAACCAACCAATAACTGTATTTAAATTGTACAACTTCATTAGAAATAAAAGTGCAAATGAATGACTTCTTTCTTCATGCACTAGATTGGCAAAGATTTTAAAAAGGAAAACAAGAATGAGTAAACACTGATGAAGATGGGTAGCCATGGGAACTGTTCATTGCCAGGGTGGGAGTGTGAATTATAAATGCCACTGAGCAAAACTACTGGCAATCACTAATAAAGTTGAGTATAAATACTTTATAACCCACTCCTACGTATAATCTCGCAGTAAACCCAAGGGATATGTACTCTAGAAATATATGAATACTAATCACAGAAATATTATTGGGAATAGCCAAAAAAGGTTAACATCCATCCGAGTGATCTGTGACAAGAGAACTAGACATATTGTGACTTATTCATACATAGCAGTAAAAATAAATGAGCTGGATTTACATGCTGCAACGTGGATACCTCCCACTAATAGAATGTGAGCAAAAAAAGGAGCCTCAGAAGAATAAAAGAGGCAAAATAAATAACATAGTGTTTGGGAAGGCGGGTATTAAACCACAAAGAAGAGTATGGAAGTGATCAATCAAAAATCTAGAATAATGTTTAACTCTGAGAGAGTATATAGGGCTTCAAGGGGTTTGATGAAGATTTACTTCTTTAACTAGATGGTGGATACACGGATGTTGGATTTATGATTCCTTAAAGACAACATAAATATTATATATACTCCTTTCCATGTGAAGTCTGTATCTTCTATTTTAAATATATTAGCAAAAGCAAAAATGACAACAATTGCTATAAGACAAATAAATAAATCTGGTGATGGGGGGTAGGGAGAATAAATTTCCCAGGGGATTCTGCCCTACACCTCTAGTTGTGTGTCATATGTCTTGTTCTATTAAGCAATTATTCACACACCTGTCTTCTTCCTGTGAGCCCGGCGAGGGCCAGGGCTGCATTCCACTCGTGTCCCATGTTCCATTTCCCCATCCCTGGCATAGGGCAAAGTGCACGGCTGATGTGCCGTGACATCTGTGGAGAGGAGGACTGGTGGTGACCGCGTCCTCCTCGTACTGCTCAAGCCAGAAAGCTTTGTCCTCTCTCCCTCACCAACCACGTCCTGGCATCCAAAAATATATCTGAGGTCTCAACACCTCTCTCTATCAATGCTGCTACACAAGCCGGTCCTAACTGGTCTGCTTCTGTGCCCCTCTCCTCCAATCCATTCTCCACACGGCAACAACTTATGTTTGCGGAATGCAAATCAGATAGCATCGGTTGCCTACGACACAGTCTGTTTGAACGTAAAAAAGCAGACTCATTGTAGGGGACTACAGGTCCCCGCAGGAACAAGCTCCTGCCCAGCTCCTTCCCCTCCCAACGCGGCTTGTCACTCACTGTACTCCAGGCACATGGGACTTCCTGTTCCTCCAAGGCTATCAGCTCTCTTCCACCTGAAGCCCCATACATGCTGGAACGCTGACCTCCCTACACTCCCCTACTCTCTTCTCAAGGTCAGCTTATCCTGCTCTCTCAGCTCAGATTTCTCCTCGCAGAAGCCTTCCTTCACATCCCTGTCTTCAAAACTAGCCCTTTCCCTATTCTCTGATACTCTGTTTCCTGCACGGCACCCATCTGGTCTGTCTTTCTCTTGCTCGACCTCTTGCCTCCCTCGTCAATACTTGGACATATCCAGAGCCCAGTAGTATCCAGAATGTAGTAAGTGCTCAATAAATATTTGTGGAAGGAAAAAATGAGAGTCTGGATTAAAACTGAAGAGACACCTTAGATGAGCTGTGAACTTTAGCTATGATTCCAGATGCTTCTCCTCTCCTGATACCCTTGGCTTAAATCAAACATCCACTTGTCCAAGGGAAGAACACGCCCTTGTAACAGAAGGCAGAGGAATAAGCAGTTCTTGCCTTGTTCTCTCCTGATTTTTCTGTTCTCCCGACGAACAGAAGGACAGATGGACATGGACACACACACACACACCCTCTTAAGAGGTACTTCTCTCACACCAGTCCTATTTTTCAACACTTCTAAAGGAATGGCATTATTCTTTCAATGGTCTCTTATGTTCTCCAAGGGGCAGGTGCCAACTCCAGGGAAAAGACTGGACACTCCCTCCCTCCCCTCGGCCACCATCCTCGCTCTCCCGCGTGGTGGCCGTCCCTGCATCTGCAGAAATCGTGACACTCGGCTACTCAGTGGGCTCAGGACCGAGACGATTCTCAAAAGGAAAGAACAATTTGAAGGAGATAATGTTGGCTCAAAGGGGACCCAATGAGGAATAGAAAAAGTCCTCTAATCTCATGAACCGTTTTCCTAATTAGTCACTTTTCCCCCTTCACTGATGCACATTCCACTTTTTAACGAGAGCTCATTTATAAAGAGGCGGAATCCACAGAGAAGGCCTTCTGCGCTTCGTTCAAAGGATTCAAGTTTAAAAGCAAACAGGTGAAGGATTAACGGAAGGTTCAAGTTTCATTAAGCAGATGTGTTGATGTTCCGGAAAGCGACGTACAGGGGGCCGAGCCTTCCCATCCCGGGGAACAGGCCTTGCCCGTAATGCATTCTGCACGGCAACGCTCTCCACCCTGTGATATTTCACTCATTGATTTTATTGTCAAATGAAAAGGCACTGGTTCCAAGTGGCATTTAGTTAAGAAGGACGGGGAGCGACCCGGACTTCATTATTCGGTGTTTGCTCTCTGGATAATTTCGATGCCATGTAGGTGGAAAGCAACAGAAGAACGGGGGTGACCTAATTCGAACATCTGGAATTGTTTGGGTTGTGTTCCAAGCCACTGAGAGCCTTGCTTCTTTAATTCCATCTGCGGTCATCGGCATAGCTCAGCCTCCCCTGGGTACCAACGACGTGCCTGGCACATCACTAGGAGGCTCTGAGGGCTGACTTGCACGTGTGGCCGATCTTGCTAGCAAGCTGTGGCAGAAGATGAAGGATCTGAAGGAGCTCAGGACTTGACAGCAGCATCTGCGATGTGTCGCGTCACATAGAATTAAACAGCCTGTTCCCTAAGACGGGGGGCAGTGCTGACGGGAGCACCAAACACAGAGAGCCTGGACTCTGCTTTGATCTTGTCACCCTCGCATCAGAAAGCCTGTTTTACGCCGAGGACTCTTCAGATCAATGTCTCGAGCGCTACTCGCTCCTCTCAAATGTCACTGGAGCTTCACTCCCTTATCGCCACCAACTCTAGAGCAGATATTTCAAGGAGACTAGCACTCAGATCTACCATGTGAGAAACCCAAAGTCCTAATTTTCCTAACATAGTCACCATTTTCAGGCAACACATCTGGGGTCTTGAACTCAATGAATGATCAAATTCCAATCACCGATTCCTTTGGGGAAAAAAGGATGAAAAGTCATAACATTTACTATTTCCTGAGAACAGGAGCTCTGCATGCATTATAAAGTCCCCTTTTCCCAGTAGCTCTCTGAGGGATGTATCTTAACCCCCTACTCCATTGTTACAGATAAGGAAACTGAAGTTAAGAATGAAGCTACTTGTCTAGGGGGTGGCACAGCTAGAAAGTGACAAAGCTGGGATTCGAACCCAGGTCTGTGTGACTGCAAAGCCCAAGCCGTCCCTAGAACGCCTCGTGGAATCTCATCTCCTCTTCTCTAGCTGACTCCTTGCAGGGTCAGACCTCCACTGGACCTGCCTGCGACTCACACCCTCTTCCAGCTTCTCCTACTGCCAGATAGTGCTTCCTGTGACACCATGTCCACCATCCCCCGGGGGGCTCCCAGTTGCATTAATTATAAACCACAGAATTAGTCATAGGCTCAAAAAGGCAGACAGGCCCTCTCTTGGCAACAGCTTCAAGCCTAAACCCGTTGGCCCGGCTTTGACCTGCCCATACCGTCTCTCAGTGGAGATTTAGTGGCATCTACTCTGTTTCACACATCTGTGTTCCAGGTCCTCAAAATATAAACGTGAATAGACGGTCTTTGCCCTTAAAAACTTCAGAATCTGTTCCAAGTTCCCCTCTTTGTCAGAAAACACACACAAGTGCCCACTGGCCCAATAAGACTGGCCTCATTGTTAAGCCTCCTGGTTCTGGTTCCCATGTGGGCATGTGCTCTCCCTCACCTCCCAGAAAGAGCCCCTCACTCCCCTACAATTGTTCCCGCAGGTCTAGGTTCTCTGGGGTTTCATGCCTTCCATCAGGTGAGCACTGCCTTCTCTGAATCACACCCCTCTTCTCCACTTCCTCTCCTGCTCTGGCCCGCACAGCCGACACTTAATCCAGATTCAGCTCCACAAACACCCTCTGCGTAAAAACCAGTGCAGTGTCACAGAAATGACATCAGTGGCTCCGAGTCGACTATTTCCTGGCTATGGAACCTGGGCCACACCACCTCATCTCACCGAACCTCAGGGTATACTTCTGTAACGTAGGGACCTCACGCAGGTTACTGTGAGAGCTGCAGGGGACAGTGACTTATAAACGCGATGAGATGCAACATCTGTGAGGCCTTCTAGCAACGAAACATTGATTCTGTTACGTCCAAAACAAACCCATAAAGTATAAAAATGACAGTAATTATTATAGCTAATATTACATATTACATGTTATAGAATTCTTATATACCTTATTTACTCAATACATAATTAATTCAATATCAATTTAGTATAATTATATGTTAAAATAAATAAAATTATGTGTAATTTATATGTATTAATGATAATATATAGCATTATAATTAACACATAATTGCATATAATACATAATAATAATAGTATTTGTGCTCCTATGTAGAAAGCATCTGTTTAAGTTCTCAATGTGTTTCTTTAATTATTTCTTACCAGTCTCTTTTCTCTCCAATTGCTAATTTCTTGCGCCTTACCCATCTCTTGTTTCCCACCACTGTGCCTTACCCAAAAGAATGCTAATACGCACCAAGTCGAATAACCAGTCAAGACCAAAACCAAGACTGCGTGGGGTACCCCTCTACTACCCCTGGAGCTATGGGCCTTAGCTACTTCCCTCTCTCCCTCTGCCGGGCCAGAGGACAAAAAGAGGCTGAACACACTGGGATAATTTTAAAGAGAAGTGGGGCATCCGCTGAGAGCCAGAGGAAGGTATTGGAAAGATAACCCCATCAGTTCAGCTGGAGCTGCAAATGGGCAGGAATTCCTAACTCAGTGCCAGGATCGCTGCAGAGCTGACCCTGTTGGCTGGTTTTAAATGCCCGAGCATACTTTACGCTGTTTGGAGACAAAAAAAAAAAAGTGGTATTTATCTCCAGACTTTCCCAAGCACTTTGCAGGATGAAAAGATTCATCCTAGAGAGGAAATTTCAACAGGTTTAGCTGATGAAGGAGGAATAAAAAAAGAGAGAGAAAAGGGAAGATAAAAGAAGCACCCAGCTGTACCTTATCTCTTCCTAAATGTTTATTTCTTCTCGAATAGCTAGTATAGGGGTTTCCGATAAAAAGGGCAGGACTGCTCCCAGGGGGTATACTGAAAATTTGTGTGGGTGGGTTTTATGGTTGCTATGTCTAGAGGATGCCATAGGTGAAATTCAGAAGGTGAAATAGAGAAATAATAAATATTCTGCAGTGTATCCTGCAAGGCAATTCCACACCGCCAAGAATTGCCCCAAACACCTCACTAGATATTCATTAAAGTGAAAAGGATGTCAATAATCCACTGTGTATAAAGTCTAAATATTTTACATTTAAACTCCAAGTGTTTCTGCACTTGTTAATGTATGCTGAATTACCTCACAATGTAACTACTGTGTCAATGGAGGGAAGAATGTACTCTGTCTTGTTTAGACTCAAACCAAGAGCTCTTCATTGTAAAATAATGATATCAACAGCAGTGCCACTTGGCGTATGAGTCACGAATACAAGACTACTGTGTCCCTCTGCACTTCTGGCTGTCACAGGCACAGGAATTTTACCTAGCCGATGCTAGCACATGACCCCTCCATCATGTCTTCCAGAATAGTCATTGGTGAGCACTGTCCTAGGGGGTTCCTGTATATAGGTCATTTAATATTAAAATTGTGAGAGTTTCAGGCAAATTGGATGAGTTGGACGTACTATCGAACATGAACCCATTAAAATATACTGGGCTTTTAAAATCAGACCACCTATTCTTTATATGCTCCATACACACAGAATGCCTAGTGCATGGACAGGGCTGGAAAAAAAAAATACTATTCAATAAACAAGGAGAGGAGAAAGAAAAGGTTATTTTCTTAGAGTTACAAAAATGAACTCTACTCCATATTCATGCTCCTTTCGGAAATCGTGTGGCTGATATCAAGGCCACCTTCCTGTCCCCCAACAATCTGAAGACATCTCATATTCCTACGGTTTTCTGTAAGGTAGCTCCTCAACACTTCTTTGGAGCGGAAGGTAGGTTGCCCCGGCTTCTGCAAAGAAATCGTGATCTCACAGGATCACCGAATTTCAAGAGAAATGGCCATTAAATATGAATAATCATTTTTTACCCAGTAGGTCTCAGACATGTACTGCTGGCCACTGTGTTCAGCCTGTTTTTTGAAAAAAAAAAAAAAGGCAACACAACTCAACAGGTGACACGTTTAGTTAAAATTCTTGAGACATAATACCTACCAACTTATACCCAGGAAGCTTTGTGCATTGATGTTACCTGCCTTCTGCCTGCATACATATAAAGTTTAAGACCTTGTTCTATAACTCTGAAATGCAAATACCCTCTATATTTTTTGATATGTGATCCTGAGTGTCACCTTGAACATCTAAGCTGATAAGAAATAATTGGAAAACTGTTCTGTTAGGTTAAGTTATGGTCACAAGAGGAGACCAACCAAGGCTTACAGAAAAAAATAAGGGTGCAGAAAAAGAGCAGGGTGCTGTGGGTGAGGTAATGCCCCCAGAGAAAACTCAGCTGTCAGCAAGACGCTATATACCTCCTCACCCAAACACAGCTGTTCATCTGCAGTCTTGAAGCAGTTTTGTTCAAGAGAGGACTGGCTGAAAAAGAAGCCAGGAACCTCTGTTTCTTAAAGTAGTATTATCAGGACTTACTGGGATCTAATGTCCTCTCATATCAAACCTCTCTAGCAGCCCCACCACCTCCAGGAACAAAGGACAGGGGTGGAAGACTTGAATTTGGGGACTAGGAATGGGAGAGTCTACTCAATGGGACTGAGTGTTGGGGCATAAAACGGTGCGTTTGTAAGTTGTTTTTTGTCTTAAATGTTGCCAGATCCAATGGAGAAGGTAGGTTCTGGGCTCGAATCCCTGTTTCATCTCTTTTTATCTGTATATCCTTAACAGTCAAGGCCAAGTTGCATATCTCTGACTCAGCCAGCTCATTTGTTAGGTAAGGATAATAATATAATAAGCAAACATTACAGAAATTGTTGTGAACATAAATTGAGGGAGATAATTCAGAGAAAATATTTGGTCTAGTTCCTGGTCCATTTTGGATACTCATTACACGTTGGCCGTTATTTATTTTAACAGCTTATTGAGATAATTAACACACTGCACAATTAGCCATTCCTTCTAACCACATTTCTGCTGCCCATACGCCATCCAGAGCCTGCAGTTTGGAGAGCTGTGATCAGAGTATGTTGTCATGAATATAAGGTAAAATTTCATTCTGTACGGACCCCCAGGGAATAACTGGGTATTCATTATGCAGCCCCCGAATTCGTGGCAAGGTCATGAGCAAGGAGGTCAGATCAGAGACCCAAAGGGTAGTGTCAGGGTAACTGGTACTGACAGAGTAACTGGGAAATGTAGAATTTTCTCCATCAGTGCTGACACCAACCTTTAGTGACATTACTCGAAAATGCATTGATGAGTTGCATCCCGCTGTGATGGTCTAATGCTTGTGTCCTCCCAACGTTCTCACGCTGAAGCCCTAACCCCAATGTGATGGCATTCGGAGACGGGACTCTTGTGAGGTAATCTGGGTTCGATGAGGGGATGACGGTGGGCCCTCATCTGACAGGTGCCATAAGAGCCCTTATAACCTTACAGGAAGCGACACCAGAGAGCCTGTGGTCCCACCACCCTCCCAATATGCCCACAGAGAGGTCACTTGAGCTCGGAGCAATATGGCGGCCCAGAGAAGAGGCCTCAGAATAAAATCACCTTGCCAGCACCTTGAACTTGGACGTCTCAGTCTCTGGAAGTAGGAGGAAATACAATGTTGTCTCAGACAACCAGTTTACGGCATTTTGTTGTGGCAACGCGAGCAGGCTACGACAATTGCCATTCCTCAGCTCGGCTCATTTTAAATGAAGGGCGGCGGGGAGGCTCAGGGCTGCTCGGGACACAAAGAAACACTTTCTTGTAGAGGCTGCCTCACGAACCCGCCACAAGTCCCCTTTGCTCAGGTCACGCAGAAATAGCTTTGCTGGAAAAAATGTTCGTGTTCAAAGTGCTGAAAAAGAAGAGCTAAGAGCGGCACTGCAACTCACAGCTTTCAAAGCGCCACTGGTGACAAGGGGATTGTGTGAGAAATATTCTCAGAAAAACCCCCACCTGGGGCTTGAGAGATCCTGACACTTGAGTGTATAGATTCTTCCTTCTTATACAAGTCAGGAAGAGATCAATGAATTATAGGATACTTAAGCAAAAGGAGACGAGGCAAATGGGTCCTTTCCAAGAAAGCATTCTCTTGTCAGTCGTAAGGAGAGGAGAATTTCACATCCTCTAAAGGGCTCTTTGTTGAAAGTTTCTACTGAATAATAATGCCATCTAAAGATTCTTTGTCAAAAGCCTCTCTTTGGAAATGATCAGGCTTGCTCTTTTGGGTTCTGCAAAAGATTAGGGAAGTTTTTGTCTATCAGGAGTCCGAAGAAGGACAAAGAAAGCTACTTGTCTTCATGGGACCTTGATTCTATGCCTAAGAAAAACCACTGAAGATAGATAGCCCCAGAAGCTTGTCCGAGGTTATATGCAGCTCCCCGCACTAATGAATTATCACGACCAAACCCAGACGCCAGTGAGCTCCTCCGGGCCTCGCGCTCAGCTGAATAAACCCGCCTTTAAGCAGTGGACGAGAAACAGTATGGCTAAGGCCTGGGTAAATCTAAGAATGCCAATGAACGGGTAATAAATGGAGAATTAAGACTGGTGACTGCCTTTTGTCTTTTGGTGTCTTGAAAAGTCCATTTCATTGCAATAAAAATAGTCCAAATGCCCGAGGAAAGGTTCTCAGATTGCCAGAGTCAAAAAAAAAAAAAAATACCCTCTGCTTCTCCCACACCTCCTTAAACATTCCCCAACCTCTAGCATCTCCATTCGTGCATTTGAGTCATGGGTCCTATGACGGCTTGTTCCTGAAAGCCCTCTTCTAAGTCCACAACTATTTCTACTACTTTCTTCAGGGTCAAGGTCAAGGTCCATTTCACTCACCCACTCAGAAACTAGCTGTAATTATAAGAAGTTCAGTGAGAACCAGAGAAAGGGCGAGGAATACGATCAAACCTCTGCTCATGCTGTAGAGGGAGCTCAGAGCACAGTCGACAGGTACCACTCTCGAATAATACGCTCATCGAATACTGGTAATCGAATACTTGCCAAAGTGGCTTCCACGGGACACTTGTTCCAGGGGACGTCCCACGATCGGCTCTTTGAGCTCCACAACATGTGAAGGTACATCGAAGGCGCTCTCTACTTAACACCTGTCTAACCTGGCATTTTCCCATTGGATTTATCCACGGAGGTTTTTTTTTTTTTTTTTTTTTTTTCTGGCTGGAACACCTATTAACATCTTGTGTTCTACAGAGTAGTCTGGGGAAAAGCCCGGTACTGCAAAGCAGGAAGAAATAATTGCCAGGAGAGAACTTCAAACAAAGAGCCAAAGAGCCACCACCCCCCACACTGCTTTCTAATTGCAGAAGGATGCAGAGGGCGGGGAGTTCCGCGCAGGAGGCTCTGTTTGGCGGTTCACACTACCTGTGACCTTGGCCAAGTCAATTAACCTCTCTGAACCACAATTTCTTCACCTGTCAAAACACAGCAATCCTGTTTGTCACAGGATTTCTGTGGAAATTAAATGAAATAGCATCTGGAAGCAGCTGGCACCATGTCTGGTGCTAATAGCTGCTCAATAAAGGTGTGTTTCCTCCCTCTCTTATTTCACGAAATTCTCGTAACGGGGGACAGTCCAGGTCACTGACTCGGCACGTGAAGGTGTCATCACGGACTGCTTGCTAGCTTCTCTAGGGAAGGCTCCTTGGGGCTTGGCCCTTGGGTCTTCTGACACTTAGACCATCTTCTGAACCTCCTAGGAGAGAGAGTTGGCTCAGTATGTGGCTGATATCAAGGATCTTCCCAAGACAGCAGTGATTTCATCAGGGAACTTTACTGCTCACCAGTATGTTCTTGGTAACAAGGTGACACCTCTTGACTTCTTTACACCTGATTTCTGAGGCCAGCGCTCCACCCAGATCAGGTGACCTGCAGAAGCAGCTTAGGGATTAGATAATGATGGATATCATATCCCTGTGGCCAGGGAAGGGCCATGTGCAGCTGGGATGGGGGCAGGGCGGCTCCCCTGTGCCCGCCCACCTCGGCGCCCTGGAGTTCTGCCTGGCAAAGCACTTATTGGACGCTCCTGATCGTGGCTCGTTTCCTCACTAACCCCTATGCTCTTCCGAAACAGGGACGAGGTTTGTGTTTTGGCATCCTGCAAGGCCTAGCACAGCACCTGGCACCTGATGAGCACTCAAGAGATGACGAAGTCACAGATGGATGGACAGAAGAAGAAAGAATGGGAAAGAGGAAAAAGAAGGAAGGAACTGATCTCAGTTCTCCTAGAATAGGAACTCCATAAAAACAGCATCTCTGTCCCTTGCTACTAGCTACTGCTGTATCCAATGGGACCAGAACAGCGCCTGGCACTACTGGGAAATAAATATTTGTTGAACGAACAGATGAATGATTGAATATATTAGGCCGAGCGACCACTGGGAAAACTGGCTGTAAAGGACTGCTACTCACAGACACATCAAATGGCTCTCAGATCACTTCCTGATCTGTTTATTTCCCCAAATTATTAGAATATTTTAATATTCATGTGATTCAAAATGAGCAGTGAGGGAGATTAACAAAAATAAATGT